>WUQG02025992.1:0-11222 GCA_011317285.2 Androctonus mauritanicus | reverse complement strand
CTGTAAAAACTTGCTAATAGTGCTGTTTTTGACTTGTTGTGTTTGAACATTAAGTAAAGCAAGTGATATTTAATTAATTAAAAATAATAAAATAAAGATACTAACACTGTTTTTTTATTAATAAATAGTACTAGATTTTATGAGTTAATTTGTTCCTGGAGTGTGCTTGTAAATAAGAACTTGTAAACCAAGAATCAATTTCCAATAGACATAATTGCTAAAAACTGAGTTCTGTACAGGCTAATTCCCACTTATGGAAAAATACTATGTAAAAATAATTTGAAAACAAAAAATTTGAATATTTTCCATATAAAAAGCAGTGCAGAAAGTATCCAGAATATTGAGTTGAGCAATTTTTAACTTTTCTGTAATGTGATCCTGAAAATGAATATTTTAAACAAATAGCATAGCATTGAGAGCAATGTCATATATGATGTACATAATCATCAAATGGAGTGAAATTTAACCATGGAAAAGCAAGAGGATGAGGAATCAAGAAATGAAATGAAATGTTTATTGAAGAAATTAGGAAATATCCCCAATTATTTGACAAGCCAGATTTTAAAGACGTATCAATAAAAAAATAATATGGGCTGCTGTAGGCACTAAATTTGGAATTTTTGGTAAATAAATAAACAAATATACTTAAACCTTAACATAGTATTTCCCTGAAAGGTAAGATTCTACTTTGATGATCTTGTATTTTTGTGGCACCATGTGTATATATATTAAAATTGCTGTTAATATGCATTCAATGCATATTTACATCTATTTTATCAAGCACAAAAAAGTGGCAGGCATTATGGCATGTTATACTGTCATTTATTTATAAACACTTTGTGCTAGGTCAGATGCAAAAGCATGAAGCAGTGAGAGTATAATCGTATTTTTTGAAGTTTAATCTATATTATTTAAATTGTAATTCCTCCTATAGGAATTGAAGGTTAGAAGAAATGGAGAGTGCAATGAGATAAGTATACAAAAAAAAGAAGGAAAGTTAGGGAAAGTACTTTTAGTGATGCTGGGACATCATCCGTATATAAATATAATTGGGATTTGTATAAAAATATTAGATGGAATATTGGAAAATAATACAGCACTTAATGATAGGTTTGTTAAACTATTCAATATGTATGTTCATTCATTTATATACAAGTGTATTTACTAACTTATTTTACAGCACTATTTCCAATTTAAAAAGCAATATTTCTATTAATGACTTCCAAGACATAGATGAATTTACTATAGACAGTTTCATTATATACAAGTGAAGTTCCAGATTCATATGCAGATATTGAAAGTATGTTTGTAGGAGAAATTATTAATTCTATTGATGAGACAGAAACAGACTGTGAATTAATAGGGTAATTAAGATTTTAATAGACAATAAGTGTAATATGTGATTTTATAAGTTATATGAATATATAATTTAAAAAACATATGCTATATTCTTTTCCAGCAATAATATTGATAATAATGATAGGAGAAAAATTACAGCAATCAAAAAAAAAACATGAAGAATCAACTTTGAATGAGGCAGTGTCTTTGTTTAATAATACAAGTGAACAGTATTATTTACTTTACAAGTAAACAATATTACTTTGAAATTGGGGAATTTTTCCATAGATATAAACTGAACAAAATCTCACATTTCTGTGTACTACTGGAGTGCAGATTAAGGCAGTTTAATGGGCTTGAACAGTTAGAAATAATGCATGACTTTGAAATAAAAATGTTGGAAAGAGAGAGAAATTTTTTAAAAAGTGATTTATTTATTAAATAAATATGTTTTATAAATATTATAAGGAGTTCTTTGATTTATAACAAATAAAATTTTTTAGGTGATTACAAGAAATAATTCTTTTAAATTATTATGTCAACAACATGTATTCCTAATGATACTTAATTTAAATGAAAGATTATTTTTCTGACCTTTGAGGAAAAGCAATGAGATATTTTTTAATCAGCATTTACAATACAAAATATATGGCAATCAAATCCATCAAACCATATAAAAATATACTGTAAAAGTAAAGGATGCAAAATTGACTGAAATTTAATAATTACATGCAATATAATATAATATGCATATTTATGATTAATTTAAAAACAAATGATTTCTTTACATATGTATAATTAAAAAATTTCAGAATGTAAAAATTAGCCATTTTATTTCACAATATACAATATTTTAATTCTTCAATGATTTAAGCTGAATATTATATATCACAAATATAGAAATCAAAATAACTTATTAATACAAAACTAATGGGTATCTTCACTTGCTTATTCAATAGTCAATAATGTTTATAAATACTCTACAAGCAAGAAACACCAAAATTTTTTTTTGGTGTTTCTTGCTTGTAGAGCATTTATAAATGCTATTAACTTATTAATGAAAGTTATTAAACTTTATTTTGCTGTATATATTACTTGTATGTACTCAATGCATATCATATAATAAAAATCAAACATTTTTCCCCAAAAATAAAATTTATACTTTTAACATAAATATATTTCAATAAATAAAAATCATATATAGCATACATTTTTTCTATGGTAATTATTTAATTGCAACATATCTGTATTAACAACTGTACATTATATAATATTTGATTATTTGTAATAACTTAAAGATATATTTTATGTTACATTTCCAATAGCAGCACAGACTTAAAAAAGTAATACTACAATTCATATAATTAATAATACTATTTCCACACATCAAAAACAGAAGACAACCGTGGTGATGACTATAGCAGATAGTAAAAAGTAAAGCAGAAAATTTCCTTTATTTTTTACAAAAACTGGTAAAGACATTTTACATATTTGCTGTTATCATAGTCTGTTGCCAAGATACTTTGCCTTTGTTACTTAAGTAATCAGCATATATGGCTCTTAAATTTTTTGCATGTTTATACATATTACTTCCCATTTTATGGCAAAAATTTAAAGCATTGTTATTGTCTCCCTTTCTCCAATTGCTAAGATGCAACTCATATGCCTCACCTTTGAAATCATTATCACCTGGCAGTAGGTAATTAGAACACTTCATGATTAGAAAATTATGGAGAACACATGTGGCTATTATTATGAATTTTGTGTTTTCTTGCCCAAAGTTTAATGGCTGTCTGTATATTAGGAATTTATTGGCCATAATTCCAAAAGTGTTCTTCACAACTCTATGAGTCTGTTTAACCAATAATTATAAATCAATTGTTGTACACTTAATTTTGATTTTCTTGGGTAGGGTCATAATAGATTGTGCAATAATGGGAAACTTTCATCACCAATATAAAATATAGGAATATTCTGGATGAATTAAGTACTGATTCTAATTTGGTAAGTTTAAACTATTATTGAATAATCTTTGACCAAATTCACTTTTTCTTAATATTCCACTATCACATTCACCACCATAGTGCCCATAATCTACAAGAATAAATCTATATTTATAATCAGCAACTGCAAATAAAACAGCATTGAAAGTTTCCTTATAGTTGTAATGAAGGCTACCTGAAATAAAAAGAAGTATTTATCTATTAATTAACCAATTACAATAATAAATGTTTGAAATAATTATCATTTAAAAAAATATTTACCTATATTATTTGGACATCCATTACTACATGATTCCCATCAATATTACCAGTGTTTATAAAAGCAATCTGAAACATTTTTCCATTGTTCTTTAATTGTTGGAAAGCATAGATAATCCTTTCTCAATTCTTCCCAAATAATTTTATATATTTCAGGAATAATTTTACTCAATGTTGATCTTCCATCATGAAAAGCATATGATAAGCTTCATATGATTCTCTAGTTGCAAAAAATCTAATTTCTGAGTAAACCAATATGAATAAAAAATATTGTAAACATGATAAAAATCAGCACTTAATAAACTATAATTTTAATATCAATGGAAGTTTAAAAAATTGATTGAAAGGTAGCTAAGGATGTATATTAGAAAAAATGAGAAATATGTGTGATAAAAGTAATATATTATGAAATTTCATATTTTTTTTACTCAGTGTCATATTTAATATATTCATTTAGCATACAAACAAAAGAACTTAGAGAGTATGACTTAAAAGAATGCAAAGAAAAGTTATTACTAACTTTTGTTTGTATTCTTTTAAGTCATACTCATTTATTCTTCTTAGTTAAAAAATTAATCCAAAAATTCTATCTTATGTTTAATATTAGTATATGAGATTGTAAACCATATGTACATTTGTAAGAGTTTCATTGTCTTCTTTTGTACTTTTTTGATTTTACTCATAATTTTATAAATTAAATTGTATTATAGCTGGTTATCTTACTTAATTATTGTATTTCAGTTCAAATGTTTTATTATTACTTTTATTTATTATTCATAACTTCAAAATTTGTAAACAAGTCAAGATATTCTTAAATTTTGACAGTTTTTGCTTCTTTGTTTATCATAAAAAAAAACTTACCTTAATGTTATTGCTAATCTATCTTTGGCAGAGATTACATTTCGAAATCTTGTATCTTGTTTTGTGATTCTGAGTATAATAACTGCTAAAATATAATCAAACACTTCTGGAGACATTCTCATAAAACTTTATTAAAATAAATATGGTTAAAATATGATATGGATTTTCCTAAAAATTAAAGAATAGTACTCATTCATAATAATATTGCCTATCATGTAAACACAATTCTTTAATGACTGTCCCATTATATCCAAGAGAATCATGAGAACAATATATCTCCATTTTGAATGTGTGATGTCAGAAGCCAAGTGCCAATAGCTGGTACTTTTAAAATTCTTTTTCTGGATTAGATGAGAACACATTGAATTTTACAAATGGAAACCATTCAGTAAAAGAAAATATATTTTGTATACATAATTATTTTCTAGAGATTTTTCTGCAAGTGAGAACCAGCTTACTCAACAATGAAATTTGATCATCATAAAAATAAGTAAAGGACAGTAAAATCAATATTTTATGATCAAACAATGATTTATTTATCTAAAGAAATGAAAACATGGCATTTAAAATCAAGAAAATTACATTAACAAAAAAATTATTTGTCATAAAAATGCTTAAGAATTTTTATTCTTCATTATTATTATTATTATTATTATTGACAGATAAATAGATGAGCTTTTATATAGATGAATTACTGCTTTAGGAACAATCTATATGCAGCCCATAGAAAAGAGGGACTGCACATAGATTACACCTAAAACAGTAATTCATCTACATAAAAGCTCATCTATTTATCTGTCAATAATAATAATGAAGAATAAAATTGGAGTCCAGCAGGGACATTAGCCCAGGGCCCTTGAGATCTAAGTGGGCCCATAGCTGTTAGTCTCTTTCCTAGGCTTACCATAGATCCAGGATTAGCCTGGACAGTCCTGATTTTTTAGTGCTGTCTGGGGTTGCAAAATGTTTGGGGTTTGAGAATTTTATGACTGGCGAGGATTTCTTTTTTAATTTTAGACCTACAGTGGTACCTCAACTTACGAGTGTTTCAAGATATGAGCCGTCTTTCTTGCTTCGAGTTGCGAGCTAAAATTCGAGTTATGAGCAGTGGCTAGCAGCAAAGTAAGTGCCACCCAGGATAACATCAGCACCAGGAGGTACTTACTTTGGCCCTGTGACAGACCTTTGCTAACTCTTTATACTGCCACTTAAAATATAATAAAAATTAATGCAGAAAAAATTAACAGTTAAAAATACAGTATACATATTAATACTGTACACCTCTCCGACAGATTAGATTTTTTTAGCACTTTCATATTTCTAGAAAATAAAATAAAATATGAATAAAAAATGATTAGGCCTAGGGGTGCTAAATCTTAAGGCCCTTATACATGCTCCTATCAGACTACCTGCTGTCGGGTGAAGGGTTGGACAGTATGTAGGCTTGTCGGCAGACAAATATGGAAGTCTGTTAAGACTTTTAAGTAATTTCAAAAATATGTCCTGGGTTGGACCCAAAAAAATATGGTAAGCCTAATTTTTTGTTATATTAAAATCTTATAAATTATAGTATTTTTTTGACAGATAAATTATCAAAATCATTATTTCAGATTATATATATTAATTTTTTATAAATTGAAATATTAATGAAAAATATATAAATTATCATCAGAAATATATAGGTAATAATAAATATATTTTATAGGGTAATGAATATTTCAAAAGAGGTAAATATGATGAAGCTATAGCATGCTATACAGTAGGGATTGAAAATGATCCTTCTAATGCTATCTTGCCAGCAAATAGAGCAATGGCTCTTTTGAAGAAAAATCAGTAAGTATAATATACTATTTTATTTACAACTTTTTATTGCATTAAGATTGATACATAAAATAGTATATTGACATTTCAATAATTATTTTTTTAGAAATATAAAGTTATAAATTAAATGTTTTTTAAATAGTCTACAATATTTCCAGTCATTTTTTTTAAATATCATTATATAATGTTGATTAGTTATCAATCAATTTCAACAAAATTTAGCATAAATTACTCATTATATAGAGATTAATAATCTCTATTGCTTCTCTAGTATCAAAATTGTCAATTTTATCAATTTCTAATAATAAAGTTATTCATTTCTATTGTTTGCAATATCATTTGTTCAAGATACAATAGAATGTTGATTATTCAAACTAATTGAGATCAAGACTTAATCAAATAGTTTGAATAATCAAATATACATGAATATATCCAGTATATACAAAAAAAGTATAAGTAGATTACAATTATATTATGATTTACAATATTATTACTACTGCATTTTAAAGTATTAAGTATTATAATTAATTTGGTAAATTGTTTTGTAAAGAATAATCAAACTGGCCATGCAGTAGCAAAAGTCAATATCTTGTTTATAGCTCTTGTAATGATAAATTAAGATTATTTCTATGTTATGCCACATATATCTTTCTTAGGGTTGCAGTGGTTTGGTAATTGACAGTTCAGATAATTGCTGTTTGAATAATCTACATTCTACTATGCAGAATTTTCACAAAAGAATTTTTAAAATACTGTATTTTAATATTTTACAGTATTTTTTCTATAGATATGTTTTAATTTAAAAAATTGTATTAATTAAACATTATTGAAGAAAATTTTCAATTTAAAATTAAAATTGTATTTCAACTTGATGAAGATATATTTTTATTCATTTAAGTAATAAAAAGTTAATTCAGTTTTTGATTAAAATTATATGAATATTTCAGAAACGTAGGTAATGAATATTGATATCCTTAGTGAAATTACTTTTCAATAGAATAAGACATAATATTAAACTTTGGTTCCGTTCAGCAATATAATTTGACCATAGTAAAATTAAAGCCAACAAAATCAATCAATTATAAATAAACAATGATTTATTTATCTAAAGAAATGAACATATAGCCTTTAAAATCAAACAAATAATAATAATATTTGTCATATAAATGTTAAAGAATTTTTTTTTAATTATTATATTGACAGATAAATAGATAAGCTTTAATACAGGTGAATTACTATCTTAGGCACAATTTGGAAATGAAGTTATTTACATAATATATTGATAAAACCAAAGGATGTGCTATTTCTTCTTCTCATCTGGCATTTTGATTTTTCCAATTTTGCAGCAGACAACAGAGTTTCTACTGCCTTTTAGTAAATGTTTAGCATTTATTTATTGCAATTAATGTTCATATTTTCAATTATTTTTTATTTTTATTTTTTGAAAAATATTCACAAATTCAGGAAATCATAAACTAAGAACTATATATATATATATAATAGTTTAATTATAAATAAAATTTATTTATGCATATTGAATAATTTTTAGTTTTGTAATTGGAATTCTGATCTTTTTCAAGTGATTAAAAATTTAGTAATTAATGGTATGTAAAAAATTGTTTCAAAACTAGCAATGTGACTTTTCTTTGGAGTAATGATAAAGTATGATTGTTTTTATTGTAAAATATTTATTGATTATATTATTCTTGTAATTTTTCAAAAAACATTGATTTTTATATCATCCAGTATAATTGCATTATTAATATTTAACTAAACTAAACATTAAAATGGAAATAGTAAATAGTTTTATAATCAAATTTTTAATGTTAATTTAATTAATTTTTATTTTATTTTAATTAAAGATTAGCTGCTGCTGAAGCTGATTGTGATTTGGCTATATCTATTGATTCAACTTATGTCAAAGCGTATCTTCGAAGAGGATCTGCCAGAATTGGACTTAAAAAATTAGAATTGGCATTAAAAGATTTTAAAAAAGTTTTAGAATTAGATTCAGAAAACAAACAAGCAAAGACTGAAATTTTAAGGATAGAAAAGGTTTGTTAAATGATATACTTTTAAAATGAAAAAATTTATCTATATTTTCTATATGAAATTGAAAATTAATTCAAGTTTAATATTTATAAATCGGATTGTAAATTAAAATATGGGCACAATTTTTTAATATCTGTATGTTAGATCAATGGTTAAAAATTCTTGTAGTCATATGTCTCTGTTTAAAACTATATTTATCAGGTTTGCTGTACAATTTTCAGATTAGTCTATCCTTACATATGGCACTGTTGTATATTGTTTGTAATTTAAAGGAAGTTTCACCCACTAGTATCAAAAATTGAGTTTTTATAATTTTTATCTAAATAATAATAAAATTATATTTTAAAATGCATAAGAAATCTTTATAAAGTTTAATTCAGTCTGCATTTAATGAATATTAGTTGGCTTATTATATAGGATTTATTACATTCCTAGTAAAATACGATTAGTTACAGTTATTATAAAATATTTAGAAATTTTTTAAAATTAGGGAATTCTCTTTCTGCTATTACAGTTTAGAGTAAGTGCCAATATCCACTTTTTCAATAATTACAAATTGATGAATTATAGTACAAAATAAATTTTTGTTCCATTATATAAAATAAGTCTTGATTTTTAAGAAAAAGACAACAAAACTAGTTTAGTTATTAAAGATAGTTATTTTTAATTAAAGATTAGTTTATGTAAAACAATCAGTCAGATTGAAAAATATCATAAAATCCATTGCAATGACCTAAATTTGGCCCCATTTCACTCTTGCCAGGCAGCAATATGGAAATGAAAGATAGTGCATGTAAAAATAGGTAAATAGAAATAAAACTATATTAAAAATTTTCTTTTCAAAAACATTAAAAATTTAAGAAAGAATTTGATATATGTTCTAGTTTAAATATTGTAAAGATTATTTTATTATTAATTTTAATTACATTATTAAGAAATTTTAAACATTGCTCATAGAGGGAGCTTAATATGGCTTTCCAGTTTCACAACAATGACAAACAGAATTACATATGTCTACTTGTTGATTTTATTTGAGTGTTATACATGAAATTTCAATTTGTGTAATTATTTTTTTTTGTTATATCATAAATTAATTGCTTCCTAAATGTAAAGCTTTACTTACATCAATTCAGGTGATAAATAAAAAGTGATATTATAAAAATTTTAATCTATTCTTTTTTACAAAGAAAAAATCAATAATCAAATGTTGATATATTTTTAGTTCAAAAATGGACCATCTGATTTCTTCAGCAACAGTAACAGTGTTTAAAAACAGTAATCATTCAACAGTGATGGTAGTTACATTCTTGAAAATTATGTTTTGATAAGACTATGGTTATAATTTTAATAGAAGGCTAAGAAATAAACAATAAAAATATGTGAAATGTTATTTACTTGAAATAACAATAAAATGCACTATATAAACTTTGTTATAATATTATATAAATGAAAATGGCCATTTATTAAAGACTTGTTCTATTTTTTTAATTGTAGCCATAAAGCATGCGAGATTTTATATATATATATATATATATATATTTCACATTCAATACTTACTCTTATAATAACTCATTCTTTTTGATTGTACTAAATGAAAATCCATTCATATCTGGAAGCTTTTCCATTGATGTACACACACTATCCCAATATCATAATTTTCCTTATTCTTTTATACATTCACTATAGCAATTCTTGAAATCTTGGAGCAAAATAAATATCCAAAAGATAAAATAATCTTCAAAATTTTATGAAAATAAATTTAAAATCCAGTACACACTCAATTAAAAAGTAAATAAATTGCATACATATCTATATCCAAATGATCTATAATTTATTGAAAAATCAAACAAGAAATTGATTTATTTCCTGTAAAAAAGTATTATAATATTTGTAATTTTGATAACATTATTTGTAATTGTTGAAATTTGTAATTTTAATTTGATTCTAATTTTTATAGCCAACTATTTAAAATATAATAAAGAAATTAATCTGGGGTGTTTAAAAATTTTTCAGATAACACATCTAAGATAAATCATTAATAATTAACTATCAATTTTGGGTTGTAGATTATACCTGGATAATCTGCAACCTGAAATAATCCAACTCTGGATAATTGGGAGTTTACTGTATGTATAAAAAATAAAGGGACAAAATTATTTATAAAATAAACTGCAAATTATCATTAAGCAACAGTTCGAATAGTAATAATGAGTATGTCATTGAAATAGTAGTATTTATTATTTATACTGTATTTAATGATATACTCATTATTACTATTGTCGCTGTGATCTATGGGAGAAACAGTAATATTTATTGATGTGTTATTTTTGTTTGGAAACTGAACTGAATTATGTATATTTAAATTTTAAATGTATCATTTCAAATCTTTATTAAGTAAAGATTTGTTTATAAATATATACAATGATGTTATCTTAGAATTGTAATTGTTAAAAGTTATTTTCAATGAAAGATTACTACAATAATAAAAGAAATCTTTATTGAATAAAATAATTTCTGAAGTTTTCTAAGTTAACAATCCTCAAGAATATATATTATAAATAAGAGATAAATTTATATGTAAATTTAAATCATTTTAAATTTGTCTGTTGTTTGTTTTATCTTTGAATTAAAAAGAATTGTGTGATCAGTTGCAAAAGTGTTCTCTATACTTATCAAAAAAATATTCTGTTTTTTTTCTTATTCAATTCCTACTATTAGTTCACACTCTCCCTATGTATATTTATATATCTTGTTCAAATTTTAAATCGTTAATAAAATACTTTTTATTCATCCACTCAAGTTCAAATACATATTTTTAAACTTGTAGTGGATGACACTTGATGTTAATACAGTTTTTTCAAATATTAATTCATTAATTAAATTTAATTA
>WUQG02025991.1:0-30839 GCA_011317285.2 Androctonus mauritanicus | reverse complement strand
TTTATTATTGTAAAACGTTTTCGAACATCTATAAGGGTCCTTCTTCAGTATATTCAGAGCTTACCAATATAGTATAGCCTCTTCAGTTTATATATAATATATTATGGCAAACAAATATGGTAAAGTTATATTAGCATATTAGAATTTTAAAAAATAAATCTGTAAATATCATGCTCATAATTAGCAATGTTCAGATTTAAAAAATGATATTAGAGCATGCTATCTATTTACTCAATTCATAACTAGAAAGTTTGCCTAGCTTGAAATAGTGAGCAACGATTAGTCTTTTCAGTTCAAAGTCTGTAATCAATCTATCTTACCCTATTCTTAATTAGAATGGTCATGTCCATTTGTAGCTTCCATGATGTAGGTTCAAATTGATAGACTTTATAGCAGATCAGCTTCCTGTATGTTCAGTCCCTGTGAAAGCAGGTGAACACTTTTTTGAAACTGACTGTACATTAAAATTGGACGCAAAAAGCCAATGGATTCCAAATGTATAATTAATAAATTATATGGCAAAATGATTTTTCTCAAATTTGAGATGCCATAAGATCCCATGATGTAACAAATAAATGATATCAAAGTGTGATAATGTCATCATATAATAATGATAAATGATCTTGTGATTTTATTTTTTAATAAATTCATGTAAAACAAATAATTTCTATCAATTGTAATTCAATTAGTCTAATGATGATATAGCATTTCAATAAACATGAAGCTTGAAATAAGAAATGAATTCAATGCTTGAAATAATTTTCCAGTTAAAAAATAACTCTTTCTGAGGACAATACATTGATGATCAATACAATAATCAATTTTTTGGTAGGTATTGTAAACAATATCACTGCATTACAAATTTCAATGTTCTTCCAAGTAAATCTTTTTCAAATCAAAGAGCGAAAAGACATAAACTCATAAATTCATGAACATTCTGGAAATTATGAGAGTTGTATTATAGAACAATTGAATGACTGAACCTGTAAAAGAAATCAATGTGCAAATAATGAAAACTATGATTTTCTAATATACTGTATATGTTTTCAAACTATACCCGAGCAAATGCCAGGCACACTTTGCTAGTTATTTTTATAATTTAATGTATAAATTAATTGAATTAAAGATGAATTTGATGATTCATTTTAATTCATTAACTAATCATTCTGAAGTAATTAAGTTTCTTCAGATGTGGGAAATTTGTTTTTTTGGAAACTGCTTATTATTTTTTATTTTAATCTGCCAAATTTTTGCATGAAAAAGTTACTTTATTAGAAATTTTTTGATTTCTGGATTATTTTTATAATGATTTAATCGGAAATCAATTTTTAATTTTTTATATAACTGTGATTATATTATAATTAGATAATGAATTAAACTAAATTTATACATAACAACAAATTATGTATAAACAAATAAATGTAACAACAGTGAACTAAGTCTAAGTCTAAGTCTGGCATATTGTATTGCCAGTTTTCAAATTCAGTGAAACTGGATTTTTAAAATAAAAACAAACTGAATAAAATTTAAACTTAATTTTTATAAATAATAAACAAACTAGATGAATAAATCAATGTTAAAATGAATGCAATTTATATTTTAGATGAAGATAATTGTTATGATTGTGATAAAGCTCTACAAGAACTAGAAAATATTGATGATGAAGCTGATTTATTTGGTATTGACTTTGTAAAAATTAAAGATCAAGAAGCTGCTAATCAATGGCATGTAACACGTTTTCCAACACTTGCATATTTCCGAAAAAAGACACCTGTATTTTATGAAGGTAAATATGATTTTCTGAAATTAATTAACCAGAGTGCAAAAGTAATTGTTTACAAAAAAATTATTTAATTCAGATTAATATTAAATAATTGTTAATTAATATACATCTTACCCATAAATATAAAAATTAAATAATATACAAAGAAAATGTTGAATTTTAATAATTGCCAATATTTTTAATACATAAAATCAGGGATGGCCAAACTTCATGACCTATGAGTTGCATAGGTGAATCAATTATTTGAGAGCCATAATCAGTTTCTTTCTTGGACAGTGATAGTCATATTAGTTTTTTCACTTAATCTTAGTAATGTTTCAAAAATTGTTTTGTTATATATTTTACATGAATTTATTTCATATAGATGTATCCTACTTTTTGCAATAAATGAATAAATTACAAATACTGTATATTACTTTTTTAAATTAAGTAGATATTTTCTCCATATATTAACTATTGACTTTCATGTTATAGAGCCACACTGAAGATACCAAAGAGCTGCATGTAGCTTGCCATAATTTGGTCACTCTGGCATAAAATGATAATTTTCTTTCTTTAAAATCAATTTAAAATTAATTACTATAAAAATTTTTTCTTACAATAATTAACTTTAGTTATAAATGTAAATTTATAATTAATTATTTAAATTTATAACTAAAGTTAACTACTTTTTTAGTTATAAATATAAATGTTGTTAATTTAAAATTTATTTTATTGTAAAAGAAAATTACAAACACACAATAAAATTTAGGTGTTCAATATGTAACTGAAAAATATTAATATAGGTATTCAATAATTATTTATATAAACTAAATATTTTTTCTGTAGAGAATATAAGAGGTATATAAATAAGAATGACAGAGGGAATAAATATATTTATAATTCTTATGATCTTTAACAAATTTTTCTGATTATCTTTAACAAATTTAGCAATCATTCTAATGTGTAAATTTCTTCTAAATGGAATTCTTCTAAATGTTTTATAACATTTTAATAAGATCTTGAATAAGTATGAAATTATATATAAAATACAATATTTATTGTTATTCCATTAATAAGTTCATTAATATTATATATAAAGAATTTGAAAGAAAAGGAAATATGGGAAGAAAAAATTTTTCATTTTGATTTATATTGAAGAATCATTAGGAAATGTCAAGGAAATTTTAGAGGATATTTTCAGCTATTTGCAATCTTCACAGAAATATTATTCAAATAATGAATTAAAAGATAGAAAAGTCAAGCCAAAACTCACAAATTAAATTTTAATAATTGACAAAAATCAGAAAGATGATTGCTGGAAATGCAAATATATAAATATGATGTTACAAATTATATGTACAATGAGTGAAAAATTATCATGGAATATTTTTTAATTATGATACTGTAATTTGATTTCTGATTTTTTTGAATAAACTTTATTCACATAAATTTTTCCATCTGCATGGGATATACTGTGGCTTATTTTTTATATAAAATAATATAATGGTGTTGTCATCTGGAATAAAAAGCATTAAAAATGCAGAATTTAATAATTAAAAAATATTAAAATTGAAGACATTAAAATATAAAATGGCACTTAAAGGAAAAATAAGGAAAATAAAGGAAAAATTATCTCACCATTATTTTGATGTTTAATAAACAATCAAAATTTTATGCTGCAGGTTATCTGTAGTGTGTGTTATTGTTCTAGAAAATGCAATATTTTCATAGTAACTTTTAAAATAGTAACAAAACTATTTTTAGAAATCAATTTAAGATTGTATTCTATATGTGGAAAACTCAAAAAATTCACTATAAGTTTAAACAACTAATCTGTTAGACTATATTCCATAATGACAGAACTTATGTTTAAAAAATTTCACTAGACTTTTATTATTAATATTTTTACTTTTAATTTTTTTAACATCACATCTTATATTCTTTCAAATACAGTGTTTTTATTTCATACTGTATTTGCAATTAAATTCCCATAATTTTCTCCCTATATCTTTATAGTTCAAAAATTTGAAAATGATTGAAAATTACAATAAATACAATAGTATTGCACAATTAATAACACTTATTATTGAAAATATAAGTAATAATTCTTATTGATATTGAATAATTATAGTTAATAAATTTATTTTATGATAATTATAAAAAAATCATAAATGATGAAATTTAATAGATTATTTTTTTCTTGCTTTTGTTCATTTCTTATAAATATTGTTATAATGTATTGGCTGTATCATTCTTCATACTAAGAAAATATAACTTCCTTACTTATATCAGAGATATATATATTGTGTAGCTTGTTATAGAAATAAATAAATAAATAAAACATTCAAATTATGTTTGATCACTCTCCATCTTCTAAAATTATTATAAGTAGTAGCTGTATAATATTTTTATCATTATGATTAGTAAATTTATCACAATTTATATTTAATTAGTATAAAGTATAAGTATGTCCTTTATAGAAATATTTAGATGTACTTAATTTATCTTTGTTTCTATTCAAAGGTAGTCTTTTAGAAGAAGATAAGGTTTTGAAATGGTTAACAAGTCTGGATGTTTTTGAAATCAAAGATGAAATAGAAGAAGTCAATAGAAAAATGTTAGACAAGTTATTGGAAGAGAATGAATTTGTCGCTGTTTTCTTTTGTAAGTTAATGTATAGAATTAAAAAATAATAATATGAATGAATAAAATAAAATATTTATCAATATTTACTTATTTTTAACCGAAATGAATTAATTTATTTTATTTATTTTTTCGTTCTAGATGACAATAACTGTCCAAAGTGCGATCTTGCTCTACAAGAACTCGAACGTATCGACGACGAAGCCGACGATTTAGACATTATGTTTGTAAAAATTAAAGATACTCGTTATGCCAGAAAATACGGAATGAATCAAGTACCAGGCTTGGTATACTTTCGTCGAAAGTTTCCTTCGATTTACAGAGGTGAGTTTTAATAGCCTGTGCATTAATTTAAATATAATAACAATAATAAAACCCAATTAATTAATCACAATAATAAAATTATTAAATTTTCAATGTCAATTGAATAATTAAGAGAGAATTTCTGTAAACCATTATGTTAAATTAAAAACAAGGTTACATAATCAGTTCTTATAAATTTTATTAAAAAAAATTTTTTTTGATAACCAGGTGATCTGACAAACGAAGACGAAGTTTTAGAATGGTTACAGAGTAATCGTCATCGCCATCCCGAATTAAATTTATTTATGTATGCTCTGGCAGCAATTAGTGTAGCTTTTATATTGTATACTGTCGTTCTTATGTTTTGCTTTAAAGGAGCAAAGGAGAAGCGTGAATAAATATATAAGGACCATATCGCATCACATACGCGAATAAATTTATACATACTGTAGAGCCTACATTATATATAAACATATATATATATATAAACATAACACACATACACACAAATATATAAATATATATATGTATATATATAAATTTTACAACTCTAAATTAAAAATTTTATATAAGTAGTAGTAACTGTTTTAAAAAAAAAAATTCATTATCAAACAATGAACGAGTTCAAATGATGACTTTAAATCCGAACGAATTTTTTTTGTTATTGTTATTGAACATTCTCTTTAATGTTTTTGTTATATAAAAACAATTTTTGTATTGAAACAATCCAACACAATTTATCGTGTATAAATTGAATAATTCAAGTGCAGTTAAGTAAAAAAATCGGACTTTCCCGTTCTCGTCGAATGTCAAAGATGTAATGATTTTTCATTCTTTAGATCGAACAAGACACACACAGACAAAGGAAAAATAAATAAAATAAAAATGGTATTGTTCCTGAAAATCATTTTTTGTGTGATTTCTAAACATTTCTTTCCTTCTTTTAAAACTTTCCTAATACTTTCTAATTTTAGATCGAAATTCTTGCGCAAATGCAAAAAAATAAAAAAAAAACTAATGTTCTATTCATTTTTCAAATAATGTAAATGTTGTAGTAATATTGTACAGTATCAAATTTCTATAACCTTAGAAGTATTTAAATATGTTGTATACGAATTCTGTTGACCCCTGTATATTGTTTTATTTTGGAAAAACGTGCCAATTAAAATTTATGGACAACTTTTCTTGTTGTTTCTTCATTCAAACTTTAAAACGCGAGGCAACAATTATAAAAAAAAAAATTATATCACAAGTTATCTATAGTTGTATATAAGCTCAAAATAACTGACAACGGAGCGATAGATCAACCATTGGCAGTTTGCGCTTTAAAAATTCGCAAACATTGTTTCGATCTAAGCAAAATTTAGTCACGAAGATGTGACATCGCGATAATAGATTAATTCTGTTTATTTGATATAATCTGATTGACGTCACTAATGTATTATGTCTATTGTTAATCGTATAAGCATTTCATCTTATATACAAAAAAAGGCATTTAATGTCGGATTTAATGATATTTACGTAATACAAATTTCTGGATATTAATTAGAAACGCCCGTCGTCTCGTGCAAATTAAGATTTAATTTTCTTGTTTCCATTTTAATTGATTTTTATGATAATTTAAATCGCCTCCAGATGGCATTGCGGTTCGAACTGTCAGTGCTCATTTCGCTCTTTGCAGGCGTAAATGGCGAAATAAGCACCATACATAGCATCGCAGACAGATATAGTACAATAGCTAGTTATTCTTAGACTCTTCAACATTTTTAATTTGTTATAACAGGAAAGAATGCGGATAAGGGAAGTTCAGATTATATTTTCCCTTTCCGTTAAAGTTATCGAAAACGCTGTTAAATGGCTACAAAACGTGTGAAAATTCGGCTCAATGAAACCGACTGCAGAAGATATAGTTCTATATCGTCTTCTGTGACAGGAAATGATCAGAAGAATAAGGAAATGAAAGCATCCTTTTATTCAATCCGTCCGAATAGTTACTGTATACGATTATTTGTTCGACCTGCTTAAAAATTATAACCTGTCTTAAAAATAAACGCCATTAAATCTAGTTAATGGTTGAAATAGCATAAATTGCCATCGCTTATCTTCCAAATGCATTGTCGATGATAAATCGCCCAACAGATTCTCAGTATTGTTTGCTTAGACTCTTGGTTTTTTTTTACCCGCTTATTTTAATATCTAGCATCTTCACGGATTAAATGTAATAGCTAGACTTGTTTTGTATACATTAAGGACCTTAAATAATTGCTTACCGACTGGAACACTTATCTAGTAAGTATTGTAGCTGATTAGCATAAGTGAAAGGCAAGAGAGTGAGTGATGGAAATAATTTGTATAACATTGTACAAAAAATAACGAGTTCTATATAAATTTATTAAAAAAAGAATCTAAATTATCTATTCAATACAGAAATATAATAAAAACCGAGTCTTATAAATTGCTTTAATGTGTTTTTTGTGTTTGTCCAGAGCAAACTTTCATGAAAGACAAATCCTTAGAAAAGAGGCCCAACATTAATTCCTGAATTGGAGCTATAATTATACCATCTTTCCAAAGCTCGTTTTGTGCGTTCAGTAATCTTATTTATCTATAAAAAAACAATTTTTGTTTTTCGTATGTATTATTATTGCAGTTTACAAAATCGTGTTTTGCTTGTTTAAAAAATATTGTTATTTTGGAACTGGAAATTATGCTATTTCATCAAATATCCAATTCGTCATGAACGAAAAGGGGTGATGGTGTTTTTCTTAAGAAAAATCCTTAAAATGATCTAAAATTCCCGTTCAGAATCATAAAAAAAGAAATTAAAACTAATTTTATTAGTACAGTAGTTACCTTTGAACAATTTTTCTAACGTAAAAGTTATTAAATGTATTGTTAGACTTTCTGTTTATATAAAATCGCATCATTATCAATCTCGTTATTCGCGACTTTAACTAAAAGTTATCTAAATTAATTAATTTTCATAATTTAGAATGCAAAAATAATGAAAATTATAAAAATTATATGACTTAAAATTGAAAGAATTTAAAGCACGCTTTTCGTATTAGACAGACTGGTTAAGCGAATTTTTAAGAAATAATGCGTAACAGGAAAGTATAAAACCACCAAATATGCAAAATATTTTCGAAGCGAATACCTTAGTTCAGGTGATTCACCCGTTTCCTGTAACACACCGAATGAATTCCCGCCTTTCTACTTTGAAACGGCAACCAATAGCAAAAGTTTACTCATCGGGAAGGTCACCGCAGTGGCCAGCCAATAGGCAGTACCGTCTCTGATGGATGTCACGAAACGGGAACGGAGCACGGACAGTCATCAGATGAGATGAGAGGTGGCCCAACATGAGGTGCCGGGCACAGCTGCTCTGTATTCTTCTCTGGTCTGTCTCTTCAGCCCTGGATGTACTACCAATATGCTATCGAGACTGCGCAGAAAACGGGGTAAGTTATACTTTTTAAGATGCTTGGTAATCGTGTTGCGTCTTATCCGCGAAAAGTTTTCTTATTTCGTTGCATTATTGCAATTTTCTATGTAATAATTGTGGTTTTATTACGTAATCGATACGTATAAAATTCCAATTCGTTAATTTTTCCACGCGATCTAGGATAGTTCGTAAAATTATAAGATGCAAAACATGATTTTTAATTGGGATTAAAAAATTAGCTTATAATTCTGATTAAGAGTGGCTTATAATCCGCATAGATACGGATAAATTTAGAGCATAAAAGTTATACTCGGGAAACGGCAAAAAAGATTTTAAATTGATATTATATTTTGCAATAATTTAGGGATCAAATCTGCTTTTCGGGATTAAAAAAACGGGAAAAATTAGGCAAACTCGTGGTTCAGCTTGACTTCTTGTCATACTCGGTTGGATGGGAACCTTGGTGGTGAATACGTATAGCGGGAAGTGGGCTTTCCGTTAATTCCCCAAACGCCAGCTTTGTACCGCTAATACCTGTTCATTTCTTGCTTCAAAAATGTCGCAGTTGCATAAAGCTAAAATATCTGCAGCCATGCATTAGCCTAAATATTTCAAACCCGAAAGGATGTGGTGGGCCGAGTCAGGAAACCAAATACACGCGAGATTAACCATCCGTAGCTTTCGCGTAATAACCTAATGCAATACTTATGCTAAACATCCCGCGTCTTTGCTTGTCATCGGGTATTCTAACCGTTGCACGGATTGCACTGTACCAACGATGAAGTAGACTTCCTCCAATTAATTTTTCTAGTAACGCAGTCGGAGGCAGTAAACACCATCATCCATATTTCCCGATACGTAGGGCCGATCGACAGATGGTAGATTAGACAGGAAAGAGAATTGGGGTACTCTCCTTCCGTGTCGCGACCTTTACTCAAACGCAGGAAACATTACCTGTCTTCCAAAAAATTTTAAAAAAAATTAATTTTCCACGTGTTCGGACTGGGTTTACACGAAAAACATGAGCCAGATATCAGTCAATTTGAGATTCGGTAATCGTGTCTAAAAAATAAAGCCTTTATTCTAATAAAAATACCAGATTGTTTGGTACTTGGTACTATATACTTTCATGTGGTACAGCTGGTTATAATGGTTTTATAAATTATACCAAAAAACCATAATTTTATAAATTATGATTGCATAATTATGGTTTAAATTCCGGATTCGTGATTATCTATCGGATTTTTAGTAATCGAGTTTCCTGTTTGAAACGGAATTATGCCGATGTTGCCGAGAGCCCAAAAAATAGAATTAGACTGGTTCATCAATCTAAAAATTAGAAGCAAAAAATCTAAAAACCTTAGCCCAAGGCCCGGAAATTCAAAATCCGGCAATACTTCCATTTCATAATTGCAACCGAACAGATGTAGTATCGTTATCATCGATGGTCGTTATAAATCTGTCTCTCTATCGGTGCGTTTATTTTTAATTAATTATTTTTTAATATATTATAAACCGTTGTTAAAAATTTGGAAAAACGTTTAGATTTTAGATAGATAAAAATATTGCGATTTACAGGATTTACGCTCCTATAGTTAGATGTATAGAAAAATAGGAAAAGCTTTCAAACAAACGTCCAGTTCGGCGTTTCGCCGAACGTCTAAAAGCGTTTCGGTCGGAAGTGGGCCATTGTTAATGTCACCATACGAAGGATGCTGTCAACTGTGACCTGTCCATTCATCAGACGGGTCACTCTTTACTGGATTCACGCTTCCTGTGCAGAGGATGTCCAGATTGTTCTTCATTTCCTTCAATCCAAAGAGATGGCACATCCTTATTAACAGTTCGCCAACCAAACCTGACAGGTATAACCACACGCTTCTTTATTTCTCATCCTCCGATCAGAAGTAGAAATAATAGTGTTGTTCTTCTTAATAACCATTTTTTACTGATTACAAACCCTCAACTCGACTCAGGATTTTCCTTCAGGTACACCTTTTGTATTTCATTATATCAAAATATATTCTTCCACGTATTTGTTAAAATTTTTCTATTTTTTAATAGATAAACTCTTCCTATAACATTAAAAACTGTTTTAAAATTTAATTATACTATTTTAAAACATCAAAATTTGATGTAATCGGTTATATTAATCGAGTAGACGTAAATATGGAGTTAAGACAGAAAACCAAACCTTGACAGCAAATATAAACAAAGTTTGCCTGTTCGATCTTCGAATTTACAAATATTTACCGAAGATTTTTATATTATTGACGAAAGTTTAATCATTGATGGCTAGTTAGACACCGACCTATGACTTATTCGAGAAGAAACATTAAGGCGGGGGGGTCATCTATCTAGATCGACATCTAATCTCATCACTCCGTTAACACTGTCGTTTCTAAGAAATTCCAGATTATAAATGCTGAAAGAATTACAGCACGAATTTATCTATTAAAACTCTGCCTAACAAGGTTGCTGATAGGATAAACTTTTTCGTAGATTTACAGATTGTTTTGCGTGCGCGTAAAGAATGAATCGATTCGAAAAAAAAAATCGTTTCTCTAACCGGATTAAATCTGTTTAGCATGCTAAATAAGTAGGATAACCAGTCCCGCTGAGGTAGAATGTCAAGAGTTACGTTCGCTTTACTGCAGAGTTATCGGGCTTCTGTTGAAAACATTTGCATTTGTTAGAATTCCATTAAAAACATCAAAAACGAAATAGAAGGATCAGCTTTAAGTTCTTAACACGCGATTTTAATCCTTTCTACTAGGGCTTTACGTGAAAAATTGCTATTATTATGCGCTATGCTCTACCGACGGCGTGACTTTTGCCATAAAATTGTCGAAATTATCCGAAAATGGAAGCTCGCACAAACAAAAAAGGAAAAAAAACATTTTATTGTTTTAACTTGTACAGTTATTCATATTAAGTTGCGTGTTTACGCGAAGCGAACAAAAAAATTAATTTTGTGTTTTTTTTTTCTTTAATGCTTAAACATATTTATTCGGCAATTTTATTAAATTTTTATACAATTCTTTAACATTTTTACATAAAAATTTACTTTTATGAATATTTTCTAGCATAAAAGTACAAAAAATGTGGTTGCATTCAAGCGTGGAAATTTTTAAATGCAAAATTATCAAAATTAAATTATAGGTGATTATTATTTTTTCTATAAAAGAGCTTTAAAATCAAACAAAATTTTTATATAAAAAGCAGTTTTATATATTTAATTCTAAATATTTATTTAGTACAAATAGATTTTTTTTGTTCTCCGAGCAAAGCAAACATCATTCTTTAAAAACAGGTATTTTTGTTGCGCTATTTAAATATATTGTTTTAATGAGAAATACAGTATTAAAACAATTTTTTTTATATATTAAAACGCTTTAAACGATATTAATAATCTTAAAGATTATTGATATCGTTTAAAGCGTTCAAAGAATTTATTTTAAATTATTTGATATTAATAATCTTAAAGATTATTAATATCAAATAATTAAAAATAAATTCTTTGAATAATCGTTTAAAAATTGTTTATTACAGTTTAATATCGATATTATCGATTATATCGATATACGATTATTTATAAACGTAAACAATTACTCGACGTCTAACGTTAACCAGCTATTAATAAAACAAATATTTTTAACAATCCTATCATATTTTCAAAAATAATCACAACTTTTATGATATTTTGATCTATTAAAAAACATATTTTTGATACTGACTTGACTATTCGGCTTGAAACGTTCAACAGACAGCTGAACGTTTCAAGCCGAACAGCTCGAATTATCGTCGTAATTCGAAAGAGAAGTATGCAACAAAGTCTATAATTGGAGTATAGGTTAAAGTACACAGAATATTCTGAATAATAATAACAATAATAAATAATTTTGATCATCGAAAATTTCAACTGAAAACATTTTATTTATATTATGACAGTATCGCAACAGGTTTTTTGTAGTGCTTATTGCGACTCCTGCTTTATGACGTTTGGCGACTTTAAAATAAACGATTATAGGCGATTAATTTATTGGATATTTACGAATATAGCAATGATTTTTGGATCTCGATATTGTTTATACTGTATAGATAATATTTGATGACTCCAAGATATAAACTGTTTATGAATAATATTTACTGTTTTAAATATATACTCTTATCTTACGATGCTCACCGGAAATGTTTCTGGATTGCAAACAATAATTGTGAACAAACTAAAAGACAACAAATTCTTAAAATTTGCAGTTCTTAGAATAAAATAAAAAATAGAAAATAGAGAAGAATCGTTACAGCTCTATAAAATTTTTGAAAATCAAAAATTCTGCCTCTTCGGAATTACCGATATTTTATGGAATATTTAACGATAAAAAATTTATTATTCTAAAACAGTAATTTTCAACCCGTGTTCCGCGGAACCCTGGAGTTCCGCGAGACATTGGAAATTTTTTCTAAGAAAATATCCGCTTCAAAATTTCAATAAATCAGATCACTTGATGATAAAAGAAAGAGAGCAATTAATTGATATTTGTACAAATTCCATTTTAAAAACTAAATGCCAATAAAAAGAACTTGATTTTTGGTTACAAATTTACAAACAACATCCAGAAATCTCTAGTAAAGCAATAAAAATTCTAACGCCTTTCGCCACAACATATGCGAAAAATCATTTTTAACTTATGTAGCAACGAAAACAAAATACAGAAACAAACTGGATGACAAAAATCAAATGCTTTTACAAATAACATCAATAGAGCCAGATTTCGATGTTTTGTGTAAAAAAAATGCAAGCATAATCCAATCATTAAATGTATATATATGTAGCAATAGATAATAAATTAGTAATTACTGCTATTAAACTTGTATTTATTAAAACTGTTCCTTAAAAGAAAATTATAAGGAAATAACGACTTTTATTCATGTTTTTTTATATATATAAATTGCAAACAATAATGATTTTTCTACAATATTTTTCTGGAAATAGTAAGAATTCCTCAAAAAAAAAAAAAAAAAAATTATAGGTTTATAGGTTCCGCGAATCAGCAAAGGTTGAAGACCACTGTTCTAAAGGTAATAACAGATAATATTCGCATTGTCGATCAGTAACGTGTGCTATCAGTTTGGTAATACGTACTGTTTCGTCTCCTTGCTAATTGAATGACCTTGACAGATACGTAGCTGTTGAAACAAAGTAACTTTGATAGGCATGCACACATTCTTTCATATAATTAAAATAAATATCCTGGTATTTAATTTATAATAATGCAAATTCCTTTATTTCACATAAAATTACAGAAATATTCGAATATTTAAACATCTCGAAAAGTGAGGTTTGTAGAACGCATTCAAAAAATTGAAGATCGCGTTCGTGCTTGTGTTCATTTCGTAATGATTTAGACAACATACTAATTCATATCAAAACATGAATATGGTATATTTAGGCAATTCTAAAAATATGAAGATTTTTAGAATTGGCTCTGAACATTTCATTATATGAAGATCTATAATTCGCTTTAATTAACGTGACCCCAAAAGTGATGCTTATCATGCTTTAGTGCACATCACTATGTGAACATCTGTGCTTTAACAAGGCGCAAAAAATAAAGATATAGAAGTAGCTTGATTTAAAGGTGCTCTAAAAAGATCTCTGTTTATTACAACTTTAAAGTTTGACATAATGTAAATGTTCTAGAAAGAGATATCTCTAGAACATCTTAAGCTATAAAGTTAGTTCTTCGAATGAAGTTGGAATTTAGAATTAGATTTAATCATCTAAAAATATGAATATAGTATGTAGAAAGCGCATTAGTTCATCTCAAAAATTAAAAATCTAAAATTCTAGATAACATAACGCATCTAAAAAGAAAAAATAAACTTCCAAAAATAACTTTTAAATTATCAAAATCGCGAAAGAGTGATTATCAATATTATATATCTTCAGCATAAAAATTTAAGATTTTTTTCCTAATAGTATGATTTAAATGTTAGCTAGTTACGACAATCTAAAAAATTTTCGCTCAAATAAAGGATAAAATTATTAAATACTACATATTTTTTTTTTATTTTTAAAAATTCAGTTTTCCGAAACGTAAATTCGTGATCGATAAACCGCGCAGATGCGCTCTATAAACAGAATAATTATCCAATAGAACGATCTCTCCATTGATTTAAACCTTGATAAAAGAAGAAAGAAATGAACTTTTGTCAATTAACCCAGAGTCGAAAGTCAAGGAAAAATTTCAAGACGATGATTTATTAATTAATAATTCGATTCTTTCCACTGGAACCTGAGAAAAAATTATGTAAATTGATGAAATTCATTTATAGCAATTATGAAATAACCGAAAAAAAAATATTTTACCTTCCGAAACAACAATAAATATTTTATTTATTTACTCGGAATCAGGTTCAGTTCAATTCTTTTTTAAGGACACTTCACCAAATTAACCAAGCACTCCATCTCGAGAGACCAATCGTCATAGAAAATTATCTTCAGGAAATTACTGAACATCGCCTAATTACTGATCTTGGTCATACCGATTTTATAAATTAGTCCTTTTAATATGCAGTAGAGAGAGATATATTAAACCTCAAGTTGATAAACTAACAGAGGGGAATACTCATTTTAATCTAAATGTAATTATCCAACGGAATAATTCGGGTTAAGTAGTTTTAAAGAGTTTCATTGCGTAGCTTACGGATCCGTGTAAATGGAAGTCAGTAAAAATATCTCTTAGTACATTTAAATATTATTAATTAAATTTTTAATTTATTCCTACGTTCTCGATCTACTGAATACTTTAAAAATAGAATAATTACGACAGAGATCTAGAAATGCTACAGTTTGCATTCGTGAAAAATATTATTTGCATAATTTGAAAATTTATTTTAAATATTCGTACTCATTTAAATTTTAAAAATGCTAATTTTGTATTTATATTTATTATTTTTATGGTTTTTTACAAGTTTAGTAGTGTAGAAAATGAACTAGCATTATTTTTGCTTCTCGAGAGATATATCTCGATGACGGTCAAAGATATACAAAGTGAATATGATTAATCAAAAATTTAAGCACATGTCCATTTGGTCATTCTGTTATCTAACTATCTTGAAAACCGGAATATTGTAGATTATTCCTTATTATTTATGTAAAAAAAAAACATATTAATTTCAAAGAAACTATGTGGTCATATTACAAGATGGCGGCCATTCGATACATTAAAACTCTATTATCTCTGAAACTATTCGTTGCACGCGAATGATTTTATAGTCGTTTGAAAGGAGTTTAAATATATTTTACAATAATGTGTAATTACTTTTTCCATCTATTGTCTGCCAGGCCATCTTCAAAATATCTCATGAACGAAACAACGTACAGCATTCAAATTTTACACGATTGTTTTATTTTTAGCCTAAACTACATCAATACTAATTTTAAAATCTTCACGTTATGAGATCGTGGCTGTTGGAAATTTTAAAAATTCTACATATCTGAAACTATATTATATTCATTTTTGTAAGCTTTTTGCGGAAAGAATGGCTGTAACGTTATTTATTATTATAAGTAAAAATTTTTATCTATATTTTTAATGTTTTAATCGAGAAAAAAATAAGATATCTTAATTAATCTAAGAAAAAATCGATTAATTTATTATAATGATAAATCGTATTCATAAAAGTTTATTCATTTTCTTATCATTTAGGTAATTATTGACGATGATTTCGACGTTGTCTGCAACGAAACTTGTAAAGTCCAAAAGGTAAATATAATTTTTTTTTTTTCGCTGTTTGAGAAAAAATTCTCTATTAATTTTATTTATATCTAAATTTCATTGAGAAAATCTCACAAATCGGAAAGTTTTTTTGTTCGTTTATAAGTTTTACTTCGTTCATCCGAAACACTTTCTTGCAAGAACAAAATGGAGACGAATTTCAATTAAAAAAATTAGCACACGATCCTAACTATTTTTATGACGATCGTAAATTATAAAGTATGTCACATTAATCGCTATAAAGCGCGTTATATGATAATTTATCACTATTAAATATACTTAATGTAGTTCATTCTGTACAACACATAGTTTTTAACTTTTTAAAGATGATTGGTTGTCACTAATTAGTATCAATAGATTTTTTTTGACGTTTTGTTCACATAAACTGCTATAATCCTATAAAAGTTGGATGGTTTTTTTACGAGTCTAGGAGACAGAGTCAATGTATCCCAAACACCAGATGTACTTCGATTGTCTTCTAATAACGTGTTTCCTGTATCATTTCGTAAGGAAGAAAGACCTGAAGTTTTGTGTCATTCTAGCTTCGGTTGTATGATAATTACTTTTTCTTTGTTGTTTCTCTAATTCGTGCTACTCTAGTAACGAACGAGTCGTTTCTTACAGTAGATAATGAGTGCAATTGTCGTTGACAACGCTTAATTTTACTTAAGACAATTCGCCAATTTTCAAATTTGTACGGTTCGGGACTATGCTAAAAAATTGTTACCCATAAAGGTTTGAAGAATTATATATGGAGAATCGTTATCATTGAAGTAATTATGTGATTTATTCTGTTAAAAATCAAAACGAATTAATCATTGCGAAAAAAAACACATATAGAAAACATTGTTTAGAACAGTGATACCAAACTAGGGCCCGTGAAGACTTCATATCCGGCTCGCGGTCTTGATCATTTCTTTTATAAAAATCAATGTTTCTAACATCTTGCGGGAATTAAAATAAAAAAAAAACTTCAAATTTTTAAATATTTTATGTCAGTTTTAAATAAAATCAAAATTTATTATTATAATTCTTTATACCGTTTTTTTATCATCAAATGTTGGCAACACTGAATGGAAGTTACCTGTCACGCGGCCATTTTATTAATAATTTTGAATTCACCCCGAATCTGATATACATCTAACTGACTGATCCTTTGCTGCGTATAAGTTTAAGACCCCTGATTTAGAAGTTCTACAGTAAAAAAATTTTATATGTTTGTATTTTTTGTAACCCGTTAAGCCTTTGTGGGAATTATTTTTTATTCTTACAAGTTAGATGCCTACAACATACCGTTTTCTATCGTTAGTATCTGCACCATTAACTAGCCTTTACTGATCATTGAATATCATCAGATGCATTCTCATATCTCCATTAACAACTTTAATTTCCTGGGAAACTGTAAAATATTGCTTTTTTTTTATTATTAATAATTTGCAAACAAATGATGACGTGTAGGGAAAATAAATGACAATTTGTAAACAATTACTTACAAATCCGCAAAACAATTATTTTCGTTTTTGATTACTGGAAAACATGACTAAACATCAACAAAATCGACAAGAATGGAACATAAAAAAAATACCTGCGTAATGGTGACAAGGAGTGATGCGAGTATATAAGAAGTGAAGACTTGGAGTAGTTGAGCGCAATTTTTTAATTCATAATGGAGAGCTATCCTTTGGTAACAATTTAACAATAGAAATAAATTAAATTGACTCGATGCCATCCAATTTGGCAGACTAGAAACTATAAGCTTTTATAGTCAATTCAATGGTTACCAATCGGTTTGTTGAACAAAAGAATTATTCATTAAAGACTCCAAAAAAATAAAATATTGTCTTGAGAAGTTAGTTTTAAAATTATTTTTGCCTTTGCACTAGATTGAAAATAAGCAAAGATTAAGAAGGAAAAAGAATATATATATTTTTTCTCTCCTCTGATTAAAAATTAACAAGATCAATATATTACAAAGGACAGGAAATTAATAGTTTTTAATCCTGCATGTTATGATGTATTAGTGGTCATAATTTAATTGATTAAACTGATAACAATAATCGTATCCTACTTTAACTTAGATAAATTTGCATTAGTAAATTTAATAAGATTTTTTTTTCTAGGTTAATTTAGCGAAAATTTTTCCTGGTCGTCGGATGATGCTGTTATTAATATTATTATTACGCTCTAGATATTTTCGGGTAAAAAATGCACTTCGTTTATTATATAAAATATATTAAAATTTCTATTTTTTGTCACTAAAAATAGAGTTTAGATCCATATCAGTTATGCGATTATGATAACAGAAAAAAATAGAATAAAATTACAGAAAAATTGTTATGTCGTCGACTGAATGCAGTTAAAAGTTTTATCTTTGTTTCTCATTTAAAATAATAATTTTTGTTAGGCCATTATTAGTTAAATTTCATTGTTAGTTTGAATTTTATTATTGTTTTTTTTGTTTACAACAATGAATTTTTGTTGAGGGCAAAAAAATTAATAATAAAAAATCAGGTCCAGATAGAGAGGGCTATTTGGTCTGGATCCGAATTCGAATGAACCAAAAAAATTATTGTCTTTTATACAAAACATGATACACATATGAAGATGATTGCAATTTTGATTGGCGAAAAATCTCATTTTATTTGTTTTATTGATTATTTTCATCTAGTTTTTACGAATTTTAAAGTAGGATGAGTCTCCATATTTGTGGTTCTTTTTCATTTCTAACAGTCCTTTACTAAAAATATATTTTATTAGGGGCTGTTAGAAATATAAAACCAGTAAAACATACATTCACTGGTTCTGTTTAGTTCCTAAATAGAACCAGTGAATGTGTGTTTTATTAGGGACTGTTATTTAAAACTTAAAAAATATATGCAATATAAATAAAAAAATAATAATTCATGCACATATTTTTAATTAATCAAATTAAAATTTAATAAACTAATCAGAAACTATAATTAAGCAAAAATTCAAATTTGTTGTTATTTATCTTTCAAATAAATCACGTTTTTAACTACCGTATTTGCACATTTCTTCACAGTCTAAAAAACACAAAACTAAACAAAATATATCCGTCTATTGACCGATATTTGCATGAAATCGTGAAATTTTTGTTTTTGTTTACTATATATGAACGTGGATACACTTGACCTCTTACGTTAACCTTAACTTTTGTTCTTTTAACTAATTCCCCATTAACCTTTATTTATGTACATATTTGTTTGTTTTTAGTTTTGCACGATGAATTTTAAAAAAATTTTGAACTAGTTTATAAGATTAAAGTTTTATAACTTAAATAATCCGTAAAATGAGAATTTTATATTGTCTTAATTAATGGTTATCAGAAGGGCGGTTGATCCGGGCCTCAATGCATAACTCAATATGTTAGAAAAATATATATTTTTATACTGTTCGAGCTTTAGTGTTTGTCAAAATTGATGTTTTCTATCAATGTTTTTGCTTTTCTTGTACACTTACCACTGTATATTTGTCAATTTTCTCTCTTTCTTTTTTAAAGGGTTCAAAAATATTAGGTGTCCTGGGCTTCCATTTTCTCTGAAAGTCTCTGGTCGTAATATATCGATATGCATACATATTAAATTCAGAATTATTTTTCATCAAAACTTGAACTTTGTATCGATACTTTTTTGGTTTTTTTCCTCATACATTTAGCTAAGATTTAATGCACGATTTAATCTCAAACAGTTCGGATATCATACGCCATTAGAAAATCATTCTTTGAATTATATACATAATAGTTGTTTCGAAAGATTAAAAAAAATGAGAGATTAAAATAATACTGAATCAAAAGTTACTCATATGTAACCATTCAGCAGTTTCATTTGAAACAGTATTGCTGCTATACAGGATGACAGTGGCATTGCCAGATCAATTAAATGGGTTAATTTTGTTTTAATAGACCTATTAAAAATATAACTCTATATTTACTACCGTATTTGCTTTTTTTTTTAATCACGACAAGTATATTTTTGTGTTAATAATAGTTTATTTCGTATTAATTGTTGCCTCATTTTATTAATCAGATTGTTATAGAAATATATTTTATTCTCAGTTTCTTGATTATCTTAAAAATATCAAAATGATGAATATTCCTTTCTACAAATTTCAGTGTTCTTATATTCTATATAAAAGATGACTATATATATTATAATTCCTATCAATTTACTAATAATACAGTAATTCCTCTACTAGAATCAATAACCCCAAGTTGGTATCAATTTATATTGACACTATTTTAAAGGTTATCGTGGTTCTCGTGTATTGCAATCTTTTTATTTTCATTTATTTACAAAATAAATAAATACTGAAAATATGTTTTCTGTTGATTATCATTTCTTCGTATTTTTAAAATAGACTTCACACGTGTCAGACGTTTTAGATGTCATTATTACATCATAATATTTAAAAGACGTAACAATGGCGATCATTTTTTCGCGAATATGTTACGTTTATTAATTTTTCCGATGTTAATTATTATGCTTTCTTATTTAACTCGAGATTTCAGATGAAAATAGAAATTTTCTTGGTCTGAAAATAGGTTTTGAATATTTTTACATACATCCATAGTATACATTTTATTTTAGTTCTAAATAATTGTTGAAGCTTTCTTATGAGTGTCGGAAATCGAGTATAAATTTATGACAAATATAAGAAGAGATATAACGTGTTGGCATCTTTAAAAATGCTTTTCAAAGGATTGAAATCAGACAATAATGGTCCTTTTTGTCTTTCCCCCCTCCTTTTATAACAACAGAACAAAACCGCACTGGGATATTTGTTTCTGATCTTATCAAATTGCATTTATGATAACAGTTCTGTTGTTTTCATAAATTTAGATATTTATTTTTAATATTATGCTGCACTAAACTGTATAACAGATATCATATATCGGTTATTCTTACATACAGGTTAATATAATGAACGTAATTTTTATCTATCTGTTGAATGTGATAGAATATACATTATCCTGATTAGCTGTATCATAATGAATCGATTGGGTAAATTATAAAATAAGACCATCGTTCCTATAAGTAATAAGTTCAAACTACAGGTTAATACACTCGTTTTGATCTCAGAATGCGTAAAATGACGAAGAGACATCTTTGGAACGAAAAATTTCCTATTAGAATTTTTCTTTGTAAATTCAATTTTATCTTTCAAAGAATTCTCAGTAATTTTTATTGAAAATCTTTCGATTAATTTTCAATCCGGAAGGAAATTAAAAATGTATTTTTCTACTCTGATGAAAAATCGATTTTGAAGAAAATGATTTGTTGCCAGATTTTATCAACATACTGTTGTATTCAAACTATAAAAATACAATATAGCCTGAACGTCAATTTTGACTACTCAAAAATATTATTGGTTCATAATATTTTGGCCAAGGAAATTGCCAATTATTGGTTATCTTTATGTATGAATTGGTCTACAGTATCTACGAATTTAATTGAATTTTTCATGATTAAAACATTTTTGATCGATTAATATCTTCAAAACTGTATTATGGTGAGACTATGTAACCTTATATTTGGAGTAGCATGGCCCAGATGGCCCTTGCGCCACAAAATTCCGTATCAAAACATTCTTAAGAAATATTTTAAATCCGCTCTCACTCGAGGACGAAAATTTTCATCTCATATTCATCTTGACAGCTTTACTCAAAACATAATTTGCATACTTTTTGAACATTTCAGTATAAAACTCGTGTAATCATTTTCTTCTGAAGTATTTAAGATATGTTTCATACAAATACTGATTCGCAAACATAGGAAATTTAATGCAAACTACGGATTTTTTTTCCTATCTGTTTACGAATTTAAAACATTATCAGTATGAATATTTAACAATTAAAATATAATTATTCTTAACATATTACGAACTAGGTTGCGCAATCCGTTAAACCGAAGATTTAACGGATTTAAAATAAAAAAAAACATATTTATTTAATTTTTTTTATAAGTTATTGATATGTTTCTATCCGCCGTCAGCGATACAGAATAAAGATTAAGCAACTTTCAGTAATATAATCTTAATTTGTTGCTACGTGAAACGAATGCTGATACTGCAAAAACTCGATATTAATATATCATAAAATCTTAATAAAAGGCATGATAATTATATAAGTTTATAAAATCTATACAAGCTAAGCTTATTAAGATTCTTCTATATATACAATACTTTACTAATATATTTGGTATCTTAGCAGTAGGCGGTCTGTCATGACGCCGCGATATGATTTCCGACTTAATAAAATAATTGTTTCTTTACCATATAACTATATTAAGCATGGGAATCTATTGTGCTTATGAAACGAATGCTAATTTTATCATAAACACTGAAAAACATGACAACTGATTAACTGTCGCTGAAAAAGAATATGAGACGTGTCGCGTTTCTATTTTTCTATATAGCATACTATTTTAAACGACAATTTTCTATATAATTTGCACTGATTCTCAATGTAAGGATGAAATTTTGTTTAAAACAGATATATATATATAAATTTATATATTTATTTATTGAAATAGAGAAAAATATTCTAACAGTTAAAAAAATTAGTAACAAATTTTCACAAGTTATCAGTAAAACTAAGAAATGTCATTCATTCACTTTATAAATATTCTTGGAGAGTTATAGCAGTGACCTCAAAGTAGAATGAGCGCATCTCTAGGGGGTGCGTAAGAAATTTTCAAGGTACGCAATTTTTTTCTCGTCATAATTCATGCCTGTTGCGTGGGGGCGCGTGCTATTTTTCTTTACTGAAAAAAGGATACGCGATTAAAAATATTTTTGTAACCGTGCTGATTTATAGCATTAATTTAAAACATGTAGCTTCAAATCTATGCTGCAACCCTGAAAGTTAAAGAAAATTTAAGTTATCTGACAAGAGTTTTTAATCTAATATGCACAAAGTCCGAGCTGCACGCGATGATTAATTTATTTCGTTTAAAAATGATGTTATCCATTAGTCTGCGCGATTTCGATGAAAGACGAAGTTAATTAAGTTTTCCTCCCCCCTCGTTGAAATCGCGACTTGCACTTTAGCTCATCTTGCTAATTTCCATTAATTGCGAATGGTGTTTGATGTTTTAATTAAGCAGAAATTGAATTTTTGTAGCTTGCAATATAAATTTAAGTTACAATTTTCGGCATCATTTCTGTTTGTAGCCTTTATGATATAAACGAAATCTATTTAAAAACAACTAGAAAGCATAAAAGTTGACTACAAGGACTTAAATGTTACAAACAATTTTAAACCACCATTTACGTTGTAGAAATGGTGTTTTTATTGATTTAAAACCTTATAATTCTTTGGACAAGACAAATAATTATTAATCTTTCTCTTAAAGTTGACGTTAATTTTATCTGCTGCTCTCAGGGTGAGGTCTGCTGGTTGAGCAGTAATTGAAGTCATAAAGTGAACCTAATAAGCGATTTCCTCATTACGATTCTACTCATCGGCATGGCTAACTGACCTCGCACTCATAAACACTCCACACAGTTGTATTTATCAAGCAGTTTCTGTTTATTTCCGAATTAGTCTTTTTATTATGTATCATTGAAGAAGGGCAGAAATTCAAATCTGCACTGCATTCGGATCCAAACATTACGCAAAGTGCATTTATTCCATGCATCATTTTACCTTATTATAATAAACTAAAAAAATTTATTTTTCTTCTTTTACACCTTAATATAATTTTTCTTTTTTATTTATAACAATACCATTATTATTTTTTAAGTAGAAAAAATGACTTATTTCTGTGCTGCCATCTATTGAGAATTTTATTGTTATTATAAATTTATTCATTTTATTTTGTTTTATTATTATTTTTTAATAAATATTTTATGTATGAATTTATAAAATATGCATTAACAAAATAATTAAATGCATGCAATTTTTTGCTTAAATCTTTTATTATAAAAATTTGCTGTTATAATTTTCAAATAGAGGTCGGGAGTGTTGGGCGCCATTTTCGGATGATGAATGCGTTCGTATTCGGTGTTTTATCACTATTAACGAAACGGTCTTGTCTATTGCAATATCGTTCTGGGGAAGTTGAGTTAAATGCTATTGTGCAGCGTTTGCCTCATTTGACATTAGAAGAAGCTAACTAACGAATGAAACCATGAATTGCATTTATCGTTAGTTCTTAATAATTTGCAACTGCTTAGAAACTATAAATAAGCAATAATGCATTTTAAATTGGGGTGACGCATCATTCCTTTTTGCTTTTACTAATAAAATTTGTTTTAATTACCTACGACATGCGTTACACTAATTTTATTATTTTAACGATTAAAAAAATTCGAATTAAAAGTTATGCACATTTAAAAATAATCAAATTCTTATAATTTAAATAAAATTTATTTTAAATTATCATACAATATTTTAACATGGATTTAATTAATTTATATAATTAATTTTTCCAGTGTTCGGAAGGATGTGATCTATGGAAGAAATCAATTACTTCCTCATGCAATGATGTTTGTGTAGGTATTTCTTTATAAAATTTTCAAATTATTCACGGAAATATTAGCATAAATTAATTTGTTCCTTCAATTATTATTTATTTTAAAATTTACGAAAGTCAAGCAACAATAATAAATAAATTCGGAATCGATTTATCAGCAAAACGCGCAGAATGAACGGAATGCGGCGATCTAAACAAAAAAATTTTTTTTTTTTTTTTTTTTTTAGATCGCCGCATGACTTTTAAAAAAGTCATTTTCTCAAATTAAATAGAATTTTAAGTTAAAGATGTCATATAATTTAAATATGTAAGTTAAACATATTGTTGTTTTTGTTTGCAGAAGTGTTAAAATTTTTAATATAAAGTAGAGTATTCGGTATTTAATTAAGAATCTCGCCATTTTGTTAAAAGATGAGAGAAAAAACTATAAACTTCAAATCTGTAGTTGTGTTTGGTTAATAGAGCATTTCAAATTTATATATTAAGGACCATATTTCAGAACATTTAAAAACATTGAATATCATTCATCTATTGACAAAGTCAGTGATATTCAATGCATCATTATTAGTAATAGATTATATTGAATGCATAATTATTCAGAAGGAAACTAAATAAATATAAAACTTGAATGGGATTGAATCACTTATTTAAAAAGAAAAAGGTCTTCAGCATTATTTTTAATGCTGAGGATCTTTTTATTTTTATGTGTGTTCCTGTTGAAAGTTAATATAATCATTTATTTTTTATATATCAAACAAATTTTTAACTTTATTATTTTTTTAAATTAAATGTAATTTTTATGACAAAATAAAGGACAAATATACTTTAAAAGTGTAGATTCGTAAACATTATTTCTCTTTTGACTATCTTGAAACTAGACATGCAAAGCTTTTGAATATACTGTATATGTTTTCATTATCACTCCTGAATTTTTATAGAAACAATTATTAATTTATGGAAAGGAATTCAGTATGTAAACAAAGAAAGAATATAAGTGTAGGAAAACATTTAACACTAGTTTAAAATCTAATCATTATATATTTGTTATAAAATTTTTATTCATTTTATTTGTAATATTATGTATTAAAATTATTTTATCATAAAATTATGAAATCATTTTGAACACATTTAAAAATATTTTTATTTTGAATATTTTATTATTATTCAATTTATTATATAAATATAAATCATAATATAGGTATATAAATGAATTCCATATTTGGAAACATAATCTGCAGTTGAAACTGATGACTGCATTTAATTCCATATTTAAATCTTTTAAATTACCCATATATAACTTGAATTAATTTGATTACTAGTTTAATCAAAACTTTAATTTGTTATAAATTATAATTTCCCTAAGCTTTATTGCTGTTAATATATTCAACAATTTTAATGTTGAAATATAAAATATTTAACTCAGTATCATAAAGTAGTGTAAAAGTTCACTTAATGACAAGGAATATTTTAGCTGCTACAAATAGTCATCATTAACTATTTGTTTTAAGAAATAAAATGAACTTTTATGTTGCCATATGGTGCAGCATTAATTAATTTTTCTTATATATATTTTAATAATACACAGGACTAAATTTATGTATATTATGTGTCTTAAGCTATAAATTTTAATAAGATCCTTGAAATTGTACTTAATATTATTTTTAATGAAGCATGAAGCTGTTAAGTATAAATCTGACCAATAATACATCATATCCTATTCACTAACAAAAAGTTACAATACAATATAACCTATTGAAATATATCACATTTATCACACTATTGTATTTGGTTGTTAGAAAAAACAGTTTCGATTTACTCCTGTTTTAGTAGAGCTATTTTTATTATTATTATTTGATCTGAATATTTTTTAAAATATTGAAAAATCTTAAAAATTCATACTTTAAATAAATTAAATAATATTTTATTTTGGATTGCGGTCCAAAATATAAATTATTTTATACAGTAAGAATTTATTTTTTCCATATTTTGCATCAAACTCTATCTCCAAATATTATTTAGAATTGTTTTCAAACAACTGTTTTAAATCCATTTAAAATATTCTTTAGTTAATAAAATTATGTATTGGAACATAAAAGAGAAGAATATATATTTCATTATAAAGTAAATTCAAAATTAAACATGAAAAACTAAGAAAATTAGATAAGTTGTTATATTTAGCATAATGCAATGAAAAATAACACAAGTTTAATGATGTTACTAAATACCAATACAGATAGTCCTCGGTTTACGCCATAGTTCCATTCCTACAAAAGCCGGCACAAATCGAATCGGCATAAAATGAACCCATATTTACAATGAGGTATAGGGTTAGGTTCTACATAAGTGAAAAATAAGCAAATAATTTTGCTTATTAATACAATATAATACTAAATACATTGCATTATAAATTTAATTTTTAAAATATATTTTATGATAAAATAAAGTGAAATGTTTTTATTAAAAATCTTAAGAAAAAAACAAATGAAATTCAAAGTTTCGGATCTCTTACATTTTTTGGAAATATTAATTTAATGTAAATGTATATATACCCAACAGTATTAAACAGAAAAAATAAATATATTCAACAAAAATCTTTATTTTTACGAATGCACAATGTTACGGTTCAGTAAATACGTTAACACTGAAATGAAAATCAGTCTAGCGTAATGAGAATTGGGGAATTACGGCGGTGAAACGGCAGGTTGTGCAGTGACATTATTGTGAATCAGTGTAAATTGAGCTGGCATAAACCAAGAGCTACCTGTATTTTGATTTTTAAATATTGATATCAATGTGTATGAATCCAAGGATAATCTAAATGTATTTAATATACCAAATTAAATGAAATTTAATGATTTGAAATAAATTTATTTCAATTTTTAATCCAAAGAGGGTGCTTAAATTATTTTATTTAAATATTATTGTTAATTCAGAGATGAAACAAAATTAGAAATAATGTGGAATAAATTGTTAATTTTCATTTAATTCAAAAAATTAATTTGGCATGTTAGATTTATTTTTATATTAAATACTATATTTGAAATATTAATATTTTTATTTCATTTGACAAATTCTGGTAATATAATTTATATCAAAATGTATAAAAATATAATTTATGTAATATATCTAAAAAATAAATTTTTTTAGAAATTTTTTAAATTTTTTTAAATAAAATTTAAAAAAATTTTTGTATATTCAATTAAAAATCAATACTTATTGGAAAATTTTATTTAGTTGAAAGTTCAGTCAACAAATTTGTCAATAAATTAAATTTTTTAGATTAGACTACTGTCAAATTTGTTTACTTTAACAATAAATAAATAATTTATTAATTTGTGAAATTAAAATTTATTATGAATGAATGATTAATTTTCATTTTCTTTTAGCTGATCATTTTGTTAAATGTAGTTATTTTTATTAAAGAATCCAATAATATTGATGATCATTTTTTCAGTTGAAGAAAAGAAAGAAAAAACTTTATCTGCTATATTATCTGCAAAAAATAAGATAAGATTAGAAATTACTGATTTAAAAGAGAGATTGAAAGTTGCAAGAGAAACAATTGCAAGATTTAGAGAAGAAATTGTTAAAGCAGAAAATATTCAAGATCAGGAGCATGAAAAAATTTGAAGAATATTACCATTTATAAAGTACAAATTGAAATATTTTTTTATATAATCAGAAAAAATTGATTTTAAAGATAACATGCAAAAACTGTTTTTTGACAAATTATTTCATGTAAGTGCATCTTTGCTGTTAAATCAAAGATATTTGTTTTAGATTTTTGAATATTTTTCTTTTAATAAGAAATAAATTTGAATATTATTTTTATTTATTAATTGTTGCATATTATTTTATTTTAAAGATAGTTTATTATAGAAATATAATTTATCCAATTAGATTTTATATGGCTATTAAAAAAAAACAGTGCTTTGCTTTGCTTGTTTTCAGAATCCATTAAATTGAAATTTACTGTATCTTAAATTTAAAAACTGACAGAGAAAATTTTCATGTTTCCTGATTGAAAATGTGAACATTATGCTGAAAAAACTTCATATATATAGAGTGTCAGTATCTCTTCATGCATTAATAAATATTGGATATTTTTAGCAAATGTATGTGCATTGATATATATCATTACAATCATTTTGAATTACCTCATTCTGCACTTATATCATTTGCTCCAGATCCAGTTTATTAATTCAAGCACAAAAATTCATTCCTACATTATTTTTGTTGTTCTTACATTGTCCATATATTAATAACTAAGTTAGAAGTTCATGTGTATATATGTAAGAGCATCATCTGTCCAATTCAGTTCATGGATCAAGGACTGATCATGATACTCAATGTTTATTAAAGTTGAATACAATCATGAAGGAAGATAGAGTTGATATTGAAGGATGACTTCCAAATGATCATAAAAAAGTGTGCAGTGCTTCTGTCCTGGAAATTTTAGTTCAATTTCAGATCTCACACTTTCAAATTTTTCAAAAGGGATCTGGATAATGCTTTTTGAACTCCATCTTGCAGTTATGAATGCTTGAATACTTTGCTCCCTAGTAAATATATCCAATTGAAACAAGATGATGATCCTATGGTGAACATTAGAATCTTGAGTATTAAGTAAGATTGAAGGTGGCATAAAATTCAATAAAAAGAGATTTTTCAGAGGCCTTCAATATCATAGATGCAGTGAGGGTTATAGAGAATCCATAGGCAGAATTTTCTGAAAAACAATGAAGAGCATCTGAAAGAAAGTTTGCTATTTTTTCTTTATGAAGAATCAGGATTCCAATGTCAGTATAGAAGTAAATCTCATGGCCAGATATAATGGTAATAAATTTCTTTTAGAAACTTGAAAATGCTAAAGATGCTTTACCATTTTCAAGATACTTTAGAGTTATTGAATTCCCACAATAAAGAGCTCAAACTTAATGATGATAATGAAATTTGAAGGCAGTGTTCTTGACAAATCTGAAATATACAAGCGTAAGAACCACAATTATTTCGAAATTAACTGAGAAACTTCGACTCATTGAAGATGGCATCAGATTTTTGAGGACGTTGCTGCTTGCATCTAACTTGTAAAAACTAGCCAAAGAATAAAAATAATACTTATTTACCATTATTTGTTTAGCAGGTCTTCATTGCTTGATTTTCTCAATCCTTAAAAATTTATTCATTACAATTTGTATTAATATTATCCAAATAACCTAACTACAGTTCAAGAAGTACCTCTTTCTTCTCAGATTTTAATTTGATTTGTAAATAAAGATTTTTATTTTTTTGTAAATTTTTCAAAGTACAGAATGTTTTTATTGATCAAAATTTATTTTTGGAACCAGTTACAGCGGTGTACCTACAGGGATGTCGCATCTCTACTCAGTAAATTGGCAAATTTAAATATTCGGTAAAATTTAAATCAAATGTATTGTATAACGTATATAGCACTAAGATACGACAAAGAAATTTTATTATGCATTTTACATTTATATAGTCTTTATATTTTACATTTTTAATTTTTTATACACTATTATGTTACATTTTTGAAATTTTTTCTCTAATTAAAAATAAATATTTTTAAAATTTTTAATTAAATCATAAATTTGTATCAAGAGTTTCTTTGAAATTTTCTTGACTATTCAATAAAAAAATAAGGTTAAAAGATCTTCATATTTTTATATAAAAGAAATGATTGTCATTATCATATAATAAATTTTTGTATATTAAACTGAAAAATCAATACTAATCAGCAATTTTATTTAGTTGAAAGTTCAATCAGCAAATTTGTCATTAACATCTTCCCACTAACTATTACTTAGATATGCCCTTGATATCAGTGCTGGATTTATGATTTTGGAGACCTTGAGCTAAGTTATTTTGGAGATATTGCTTATAAATGAAAGGAAAAAAATCATGGGCAAAGAAATCATAATTATATAAATACACTCTCTATGAGATTCGTTATAACTTGTGGCAGCCTTGGATTGTTTATAAATTTGAAATGAATTTGGTAATCATATTGATGGGTATAATGATAAATTGGAATCAAAACAGGAATGCCTATAAAAGTGATAGTTGTAGTAAGAATGAAAATATAAGAATAAAGCAACAGAATGTGTTATTTTATATATTCAAGTTTAAACAAAATATTAAAAATGGAATAAATTTCAAAATTTTTAAATTAAGATTTACATTATTAAATGATTTTAGTAAGAAGGAAAAATTAATTTATAACATGTAACTTTAGGGAAGCAAAATGAAAAAAATTAGGCTTCTAACATCGAATGCCAGCCACAGGGAATATAGTCGAACCTTGATAACTCGAATCATCAAGGGATGTTAAAATAATTTTGACTTATTGAAAATTCGAGTTATAGAAATGCTGTTAAATTTGCCAATAT
>WUQG02025980.1:0-11222 GCA_011317285.2 Androctonus mauritanicus | reverse complement strand
TTTAATTAATAATAAAATATTTATAATTTAATCAAAAGCATAGTCTATTCTTTATACTTTTCTTATGTATATATATACCTCGTACGTAATTAATCCGGCACTGCATGTAGCATCAATTAAATGAAAATATAATGATTGCCAATATTTCTGATCAACAATTTGCACATTTATTGAGTTACAATTATTTAGAAAATAAGGATAATTATTTTTTAACTGAAATCAGGCATCAGATTTGTGTTTCCAATGATCATGTCTATGCTGGTCAGTTTTCTATTCTTGTCAGTTATAGCAAAATTTGTGTGTGTATGTATGTGTGTATGTGTGTTTTGATTTTGATCATTTAAACTTTGTTAAATATTTTTTTGAGATTTGAAAAATGAAAAATTTTAATATTTCTTTGATATTTTCTGCTGAACAAACACTTCAATAACTTTATATCGCATAGAAATGCAACTAGATGCAATATGATTCAATTGCATTCTGCCTTCAAGTCAGCATTTTCTTTGTGTTGCATTTGCTAATGTTTCAATACTCTAAGTTTGGCTTTGTGTCAGCAGAATGTTCTTATTTATTCCAATAGTTAACTACATTTGGAAAATTTTAGAAAATATTAATTTATATCAATGAATATTATATAGTTCTAACAGTTGAAAGCAGGGAAATTCAGCTTATATACAATTTTACATTTTTACCAATTTTTCAAACTTATAAATCTTTGCAATTATTTACAGATAATTTTCTTTTTAAGATATAAAGTTAATAGCAGTCACATGGATAAATCATGTGACTTATCACTTGATTTATTGACTTCGAGATGTTGCAAGGTCAAAAGATAGTCAAAAAATTAATATATTGTTATGAAATTTTTAAGATACACTTAGAATATATCTGATGAAATTATTATATATGAAGAATTTTGTTAATTTTATTTTTTCAATCATTCTAAGTTTCATTGGCATGTTAATTTGATAATTTTTTATAAAAAAAAATTAACAATGATTTTTTGACAATTTTTTGTCCCTATATAAAGCATAATCAGATAAATTGGAAAAAATATTATGAAACTACATACTCTAAGACAGGGATGGGTAACTTTTTTCATTTTTTAAACTTTTGAAATTAGCACAGGCAGTATACAATCGAAAAAAGAAAATAAAAATAAATTACAGGTAAATCACATTTATTTATTCATATATAAATTAACATAGGTATACTTAATGTGATTTCTGGTACTGATGTGAACATAATATATCTGAAATATTTGATTGAATATTAATTATTGCTAGTTTTAAATTATTTTTGAGATGTGAGCTAATTAGCTGATTTCTTGTTTTGCTTTTTACTAAACTCACTGCAAAAAAACTATTCACATATATAATATATAGAAAATAATAATAGTATTTTTGCTGCATATTTTATTAAGTTGGGAAGTTGATTTTGATTTGATAAATGTTTTATAAAAATATATCAAATTTTTTCTTCAAAAGTATCTTTCAAATTTAAATTATAAGTCTATTATCTCCAATTGAAGTTCATTTGCTGCATTTTATATATTTACTGAAAAAGGTGCTGTAAAAATCTGTATTTTGTTTTCTTAGTTAAGGAATTTATTTTATTTATTTATTTATTAGTATTTTGTATAATGCAGGCCACAGGCTATCCATCCCTGCTCTAAAGATTTTAATGGTATATATAATACTTGCAGTATGTTAAAAAGGTGAATTTGATATAATTTACAGTTATGAATAATTTGCACTAATTAATGCAGCAATTGCTGCCTGGAAGATTAGCAGTTCAGTGGTTAAATAACAATTTCCAAAAAATTCTCCACAATTTTTACAATTTTTTGATTATTGAAAAAGTTGGGAGAAAGTACAAAAATTAATTATATATGCTGCCACAAATACGAAATAGTCATTCAGAGTCAATTGTAATATAATGATAACAGAAGATTCTTTATCAATAAAAAATAATATATAATAATAATAATAATAATAATAATAATAATAATAATAATTTGTATGCAAACAGAATCAATTTCTAGAAATAAAAATTCTGTTTCAGATTTCTGTGAAAAATTAAATCAATTTCCTTAATCAACAGTTAATCTAGTTTTCACAAAATATAGTTAGTGAATTTTAATTAAAAACAGATGGCAAGATATATACAAATTGCAAATAATAAAAAAAAAAGTGAAAGTTAGATGTAGTTTTGATAAAAAAACTTGGCATAACAAAATTCACCACCAAATGAATTCAATACAAAAAGTTAATAATTATATTTGACAACTGATACAGAAAAAAATGACTGGAAAAATATTTAAAAAATACTGTACTTACAAATTCATTAAATTAGGAGTTAATTTAATTACAAATTTTACTAGAAAATAGATTAAATTACTATAGTAAACAGAGACCAGGTTCAGGAAACAAAATAAAAACACAAAAAACAAGTTTTCAGTTTGGCTTTGAAGCTTGTTTTTTTGTGTTTTTGATTAAATTACTATTAATTCAAAAGATGCTGGCAATATTTAGAAATTTAACTTATATTAATTTAAAATTTAATAGTTCTAGATTATATCTGAGAATGAGTTATAGATGATAGCATTTAAATTATTAAAATTTATTATTTAATCTTGTTAAAAGGCACATGAAGAATTTAGCATATAAAATTCTCAAAATTATATTTTAATTAATTATTGAATCAAAAGAATTTTCCTGATTTTTCTCAAAGAAGAAATAAATAAATGCATCATTTTAATAATTAAAAATATGCTTATAATTATTTAAAAAGGTTAAAATATTTTGATAAAACTTATGAAATTTATGTAAATAATGGAAACAATTTACAATATATGTTTATTCTATATAGTAACTTGATGATTATTTAAAAAAAAAAAAATATTTCACATTACAAAAAGCAAATACTTGTATTTAACATATTTTGAATATATCATAAAAATTAATCACTAAATATTTTATTGATGATAGTTTAATAACATTAAAATTTCTTGAGTAATGTAAATTAAGTTTAAAAATAAAATTTAGAATTTTTAATTTAATAAATGATTTATCATCATTTTCACAAAATATATAGTTCTTAAAAAGAACTATTTCATTGCAAATTACTTTTTAGTTATATGAATAAATTGTCAAGGTAACTTCTCTGAATTTAACAGGAAATTATTGAGGAAGGATGACAAGACAGGATGCAGATAAAATAATGATGACAATAGTTACGAGCTTGTATTACCTGGAATTCAGCTTTAAGTAAATATTTTAAATGCTGCATTATGCTATGAACATATAAAATTTGAAAATATTTTGTTAAAATATATTTAAAATCGATTTTCAAATCAAAAGGACTTCAAATTAAATAATAAATATAATTAAATAATTTATTATCCATAAATATGTAAAAATTCTTTTGTTAAATTCACAAAATATTTCCTTGTAGAATAAATATGAAAAAAAGATATTGATAACTATATAAAGAATTATTTTTATGATATGCAAAATTAACAGCACAAAAGCAGGATTTAAACTTAAAACTTCTTTAATCATTTTTAAACAGTAATAACATTATTGATTCCAAGAGGAGCTCTCACCAATTACATTATCTAAAGAACAAAAGAATAGCAAACAGTTAAAAATTCTAAAATTCAAAAACAAAATTTGTGTACATTTTTAAAATTCAAATATATGACTATTTAAAAAAAACATTACATGAAATAATAAAGAGCAAATAAATGTTAATAGTAACAGTGAACACTAATTTCTAACCATAAATAAAATGATTTATATATGATATTTCAAGAATCTCAGTTATTTCGCATGCAAGCACTGTGCTCATCTTTCTATATTCACAAATCAACTTTATCATAAGGACAAAATTAAATATATACTATATAAACTTGTCATTTTTTTTTTTTAACATGCACACATGTACAAGCATACATACAGGTTGTAATAACTAATAACATATGAAATTTAAAAAGTGCTTTCAGGATACAAATCCATCTTTAGTTTCATTTCACAACAAATAGTAAATGATGCAAACAATATAAATATCAAGAATTTCCATATTCAATGAATTTCCATATTCATTGAATTTCCATATTCAATGTTGAAATTTCTACAACTGAAATTTCTACAATTTTCAATTATATAATTATGAAATATAATATTATGTTAATGTATAACTTATTTTTAAATTAATTAAATTTATGTAAAAGTGTTAATTTATGCATATATTAAAATTAAAGATTTTTGTTATTTGCATAAACTAGCACTTATTTTCTTTTTTTATATGTGCTAATGTTATATTTGTTGTTTGTAAATAAGTTGAAAAATACAAAATCTAACTCAAAAATTATTTTTGCTTATTACACAACATATATGTTGCCCCGACTTATGACATTGAAATCTTAGAACAGCCTTTATGATATCCTGAACTTTGCTATTTTCATAACAGATTAGCTAGAAATATTTTTTTTGTTTTATTAAAAATATAATAAAGCAATTGCTTATCACTTTTGGGGATTCAAGTTCAAATTCCAGATAATTTTACACTTTGGAGCCTGGGTTCAATTCCAGATTATTTTATATCCTTGAGGACCCAAGATCAAATCTAAATGATTATACCATTTTAAAGGATTTATTATTCCATAGTCTATTATTACTACTAAAATTATTATTATTATGGGTCATTTTTTGAACTTATGATGGAATTATCAAAAAATAACTCCATAGAGGGAATCTAATATATCATATTCTAAGATAATTTTAAACTCTTTGCTTTGAATTTTATATAAAATATGCTTTAGTTATTCTAGATAACAAATGTTTATCTGGAATAACTAAAGCATCTTTACCTCATTTCCTTTGTAAATTATATATATATCATTAAATACAATTGAATTTGAAAAGTTTGTTACAGAAACTAAACAACTAATAAAGTATTATTATATGACACTTATTAAATTTAAAATATTTTTATATATATAAATTTGAATAATTCAAAATCTAAAAAAATATTGAATGATAAAACTTTTTCTAATGTCAAATAAAATTCTTTCTATAAAAAAATCTTTTAGAAATGAATATATCATTCAAGAGAAATAATTTCAAAAGATATTATTTTAAAACTTCAAATGTCTATCATCTTTTAACATGATCACAAAAGAACTTCAAAATTAATAGATACATAGTGACTAATTTGCTCCCTAAAATTTTATTGCATTCATTATATTATTTATATAATGAATGTATACTTTGAATTTTAATTATACTGGGAATCCTGACTTTTGGTTCCAGTTTGAATATGTCATAACTTGAAACACGATTTTCCATTGATGCAATGCTACAAAAAAAAAAGAGATTAGATTCCCCAACTACCAAAACTTGGAATATCTAACAGCTTTAAAAAGTAATATAGTACTTACAGTTAACTTTATAATTCTTTAAAATGAGGAAAATATACATCTTATTAACAGTTTATGTAAGTAAAAATAAAGAAAGTTTACTAGATAAAGAGATAAAGACAAAAGTGGAATGTATAAGTTATACTCAGAAATAAATCTAGCACCATAAGCAAGCATCACTTTTATTTCGAAATAAAAGTGATGCTTGCTTATGGTGCTAGATTTATTTCTGAGTATAACTTATACATTCCACTTTTGTCTTTATCTCTTTATCTAGTAAACTTTCTTTATTTTTACTTACATAAACTGTTAATAAGATGTATATTTTCCTCATTTTAAAGAATTATAAAGTTAACTGTAAGTACTATATTACTTTTTAAAGCTGTTAGATATTCCAAGTTTTGGTAGTTGGGGAATCTAATCTCTTTTTTTTTTGTAGCATTGCATCAATGGAAAATCGTGTTTCAAGTTATGACATATTCAAACTGGAACCAAAAGTCAGGATTCCCAGTATAATTAAAATTCAAAGTATACATTCATTATATAAATAATATAATGAATGCAATAAAATTTTAGGGAGCAAATTAGTCACTATGTATCTATTAATTTTGAAGTTCTTTTGTGATCATGTTAAAAGATGATAGACATTTGAAGTTTTAAAATAATATCTTTTGAAATTATTTCTCTTGAATGATATATTCATTTCTAAAAGATTTTTTTATAGAAAGAATTTTATTTGACATTAGAAAAAGTTTTATCATTCAATATTTTTTTAGATTTTGAATTATTCAAATTTATATATATAAAAATATTTTAAATTTAATAAGTGTCATATAATAATACTTTATTAGTTGTTTAGTTTCTGTAACAAACTTTTCAAATTCAATTGTATTTAATGATATATATATAATTTACAAAGGAAATGAGGTAAAGATGCTTTAGTTATTCCAGATAAACATTTGTTATCTAGAATAACTAAAGCATATTTTATATAAAATTCAAAGCAAAGAGTTTAAAATTATCTTAGAATATGATATATTAGATTCCCTCTATGGAGTTATTTTTTGATAATTCCATCATAAGTTCAAAAAATGACCCATAATAATAATAATTTTAGTAGTAATAATAGACTATGGAATAATAAATCCTTTAAAATGGTATAATCATTTAGATTTGATCTTGGGTCCTCAAGGATATAAAATAATCTGGAATTGAACCCAGGCTCCAAAGTGTAAAATTATCTGGAATTTGAACTTGAATCCCCAAAAGTGATAAGCAATTGCTTTATTATATTTTTAATAAAACAAAAAAAATATTTCTAGCTAATCTGTTATGAAAATAGCAAAGTTCAGGATATCATAAAGGCTGTTCTAAGATTTCAATGTCATAAGTCGGGGCAACATATATGTTGTGTAATAAGCAAAAATAATTTTTGAGTTAGATTTTGTATTTTTCAACTTATTTACAAACAACAAATATAACATTAGCACATATAAAAAAAGAAAATAAGTGCTAGTTTATGCAAATAACAAAAATCTTTAATTTTAATATATGCATAAATTAACACTTTTACATAAATTTAATTAATTTAAAAATAAGTTATACATTAACATAATATTATATTTCATAATTATATAATTGAAAATTGTAGAAATTTCAGTTGTAGAAATTTCAACATTGAATATGGAAATTCAATGAATATGGAAATTCATTGAATATGGAAATTCTTGATATTTATATTGTTTGCATCATTTACTATTTGTTGTGAAATGAAACTAAAGATGGATTTGTATCCTGAAAGCACTTTTTAAATTTCATATGTTATTAGTTATTACAACCTGTATGTATGCTTGTACATGTGTGCATGTTAAAAAAAAAAAATGACAAGTTTATATAGTATATATTTAATTTTGTCCTTATGATAAAGTTGATTTGTGAATATAGAAAGATGAGCACAGTGCTTGCATGCGAAATAACTGAGATTCTTGAAATATCATATATAAATCATTTTATTTATGGTTAGAAATTAGTGTTCACTGTTACTATTAACATTTATTTGCTCTTTATTATTTCATGTAATGTTTTTTTTAAATAGTCATATATTTGAATTTTAAAAATGTACACAAATTTTGTTTTTGAATTTTAGAATTTTTAACTGTTTGCTATTCTTTTGTTCTTTAGATAATGTAATTGGTGAGAGCTCCTCTTGGAATCAATAATGTTATTACTGTTTAAAAATGATTAAAGAAGTTTTAAGTTTAAATCCTGCTTTTGTGCTGTTAATTTTGCATATCATAAAAATAATTCTTTATATAGTTATCAATATCTTTTTTTCATATTTATTCTACAAGGAAATATTTTGTGAATTTAACAAAAGAATTTTTACATATTTATGGATAATAAATTATTTAATTATATTTATTATTTAATTTGAAGTCCTTTTGATTTGAAAATCGATTTTAAATATATTTTAACAAAATATTTTCAAATTTTATATGTTCATAGCATAATGCAGCATTTAAAATATTTACTTAAAGCTGAATTCCAGGTAATACAAGCTCGTAACTATTGTCATCATTATTTTATCTGCATCCTGTCTTGTCATCCTTCCTCAATAATTTCCTGTTAAATTCAGAGAAGTTACCTTGACAATTTATTCATATAACTAAAAAGTAATTTGCAATGAAATAGTTCTTTTTAAGAACTATATATTTTGTGAAAATGATGATAAATCATTTATTAAATTAAAAATTCTAAATTTTATTTTTAAACTTAATTTACATTACTCAAGAAATTTTAATGTTATTAAACTATCATCAATAAAATATTTAGTGATTAATTTTTATGATATATTCAAAATATGTTAAATACAAGTATTTGCTTTTTGTAATGTGAAATATTTTTTTTTTTTTAAATAATCATCAAGTTACTATATAGAATAAACATATATTGTAAATTGTTTCCATTATTTACATAAATTTCATAAGTTTTATCAAAATATTTTAACCTTTTTAAATAATTATAAGCATATTTTTAATTATTAAAATGATGCATTTATTTATTTCTTCTTTGAGAAAAATCAGGAAAATTCTTTTGATTCAATAATTAATTAAAATATAATTTTGAGAATTTTATATGCTAAATTCTTCATGTGCCTTTTAACAAGATTAAATAATAAATTTTAATAATTTAAATGCTATCATCTATAACTCATTCTCAGATATAATCTAGAACTATTAAATTTTAAATTAATATAAGTTAAATTTCTAAATATTGCCAGCATCTTTTGAATTAATAGTAATTTAATCAAAAACACAAAAAAACAAGCTTCAAAGCCAAACTGAAAACTTGTTTTTTGTGTTTTTATTTTGTTTCCTGAACCTGGTCTCTGTTTACTATAGTAATTTAATCTATTTTCTAGTAAAATTTGTAATTAAATTAACTCCTAATTTAATGAATTTGTAAGTACAGTATTTTTTAAATATTTTTCCAGTCATTTTTTTCTGTATCAGTTGTCAAATATAATTATTAACTTTTTGTATTGAATTCATTTGGTGGTGAATTTTGTTATGCCAAGTTTTTTTATCAAAACTACATCTAACTTTCACTTTTTTTTTTATTATTTGCAATTTGTATATATCTTGCCATCTGTTTTTAATTAAAATTCACTAACTATATTTTGTGAAAACTAGATTAACTGTTGATTAAGGAAATTGATTTAATTTTTCACAGAAATCTGAAACAGAATTTTTATTTCTAGAAATTGATTCTGTTTGCATACAAATTATTATTATTATTATTATTATTATTATTATTATTATTATATATTATTTTTTATTGATAAAGAATCTTCTGTTATCATTATATTACAATTGACTCTGAATGACTATTTCGTATTTGTGGCAGCATATATAATTAATTTTTGTACTTTCTCCCAACTTTTTCAATAATCAAAAAATTGTAAAAATTGTGGAGAATTTTTTGGAAATTGTTATTTAACCACTGAACTGCTAATCTTCCAGGCAGCAATTGCTGCATTAATTAGTGCAAATTATTCATAACTGTAAATTATATCAAATTCACCTTTTTAACATACTGCAAGTATTATATATACCATTAAAATCTTTAGAGCAGGGATGGATAGCCTGTGGCCTGCATTATACAAAATACTAATAAATAAATAAATAAAATAAATTCCTTAACTAAGAAAACAAAATACAGATTTTTACAGCACCTTTTTCAGTAAATATATAAAATGCAGCAAATGAACTTCAATTGGAGATAATAGACTTATAATTTAAATTTGAAAGATACTTTTGAAGAAAAAATTTGATATATTTTTATAAAACATTTATCAAATCAAAATCAACTTCCCAACTTAATAAAATATGCAGCAAAAATACTATTATTATTTTCTATATATTATATATGTGAATAGTTTTTTTGCAGTGAGTTTAGTAAAAAGCAAAACAAGAAATCAGCTAATTAGCTCACATCTCAAAAATAATTTAAAACTAGCAATAATTAATATTCAATCAAATATTTCAGATATATTATGTTCACATCAGTACCAGAAATCACATTAAGTATACCTATGTTAATTTATATATGAATAAATAAATGTGATTTACCTGTAATTTATTTTTATTTTCTTTTTTCGATTGTATACTGCCTGTGCTAATTTCAAAAGTTTAAAAAATGAAAAAAGTTACCCATCCCTGTCTTAGAGTATGTAGTTTCATAATATTTTTTCCAATTTATCTGATTATGCTTTATATAGGGACAAAAAATTGTCAAAAAATCATTGTTAATTTTTTTTTATAAAAAATTATCAAATTAACATGCCAATGAAACTTAGAATGATTGAAAAAATAAAATTAACAAAATTCTTCATATATAATAATTTCATCAGATATATTCTAAGTGTATCTTAAAAATTTCATAACAATATATTAATTTTTTGACTATCTTTTGACCTTGCAACATCTCGAAGTCAATAAATCAAGTGATAAGTCACATGATTTATCCATGTGACTGCTATTAACTTTATATCTTAAAAAGAAAATTATCTGTAAATAATTGCAAAGATTTATAAGTTTGAAAAATTGGTAAAAATGTAAAATTGTATATAAGCTGAATTTCCCTGCTTTCAACTGTTAGAACTATATAATATTCATTGATATAAATTAATATTTTCTAAAATTTTCCAAATGTAGTTAACTATTGGAATAAATAAGAACATTCTGCTGACACAAAGCCAAACTTAGAGTATTGAAACATTAGCAAATGCAACACAAAGAAAATGCTGACTTGAAGGCAGAATGCAATTGAATCATATTGCATCTAGTTGCATTTCTATGCGATATAAAGTTATTGAAGTGTTTGTTCAGCAGAAAATATCAAAGAAATATTAAAATTTTTCATTTTTCAAATCTCAAAAAAATATTTAACAAAGTTTAAATGATCAAAATCAAAACACACATACACACATACATACACACACAAATTTTGCTATAACTGACAAGAATAGAAAACTGACCAGCATAGACATGATCATTGGAAACACAAATCTGATGCCTGATTTCAGTTAAAAAATAATTATCCTTATTTTCTAAATAATTGTAACTCAATAAATGTGCAAATTGTTGATCAGAAATATTGGCAATCATTATATTTTCATTTAATTGATGCTACATGCAGTGCCGGATTAATTACGTACGAGGTATATATATACATAAGAAAAGTATAAAGAATAGACTATGCTTTTGATTAAATTATAAATATTTTATTATTAATTAAA
>WUQG02025969.1:0-11222 GCA_011317285.2 Androctonus mauritanicus | reverse complement strand
GTGTACAAATACTGGTAGATTTTACACATGAAAAATAAAGGGACCGGTCTGTGCGACTATAGCCTACATTTTTTAACCCAATAATTTTTTAACCTAAAATCTAAACAGTTTAATGATAAACATTAACCTTAAACCTTATCATTTAAGCATATATATATATGTCGAAAGGCTTATCTACAATATCTAGAAGAAATAACGAAAAATGTAGCAACTTGTAATGTAAAAACTTCTTTCCAATGCCAACACACTTAATGGCGGACTGATAAGCAACAAGTGAAGCGATGACAGTGCGCTCCGCTACAGACTGGTAGAGGCCTAAACTACTATTTACACTTGGTCCAGCTAAATTTCAGGAGAATGCAGAGCCAGGAGACGGGGGGGTCCGCTTTAGGGAAGAGGTCCGGATTTGGGCACTTACCTCTATTTATTTATCCTTCGAGATAAGTTTCTATACAATTCTAAAAATAATGGGAAATTTAAGAAAGTTGCAGGTAGACTTAAATAAATGCTAAAATTTTTCGATTTTCCTGTCGGAACAAACGATAACTGAATAAAAAATAGTGTAAGAACTAGAAAGCATTTTAAAAGCAACCACCATATCGTATCATCTAATGTATTTGGTCTAATGGAAAAAATTTTAAAAGCTGAACATTTCTCTAACAGAACGAGAATTTTTCTCACTATTTCTATGATTATGACGGTAAATTACTCGTCTAAAAGGAAACTTATGGATTCCCACAATTTTTTGGTATAATTCTCGTCTCTGATATACTTAATTATTTTCGATTTCTTCTTCTAAATTAAGTATTCCCCAGGAAACAAAAATTATATCAGAAATTCAGTGTATTGATCTCGTCAATAATTTTCCGATTATTCCAGACTCAATGCAATGATTTGATTGAATTCTGATTATATAGATTTAAGAGGTGGGAATTCTCCAAATGATGTCTCCCAAGAGTAATCACATCGATACCATACGATGATAGGACTATTAACTATCGAGACTACCGAGGCATTTTACCAGAAACAATTATCGACACTCCTCAGTAGATTATTTTCTCGATAAGAAAAAGGCTGTAGTTCGTGTTATCATCTCCTATTTTTATCTCTTTTTAATATTCTGCTCGTTTCGCTTAATCGTTGAAAGCATCGAAGAAACAACCAATTTCCCCCCCCCTCTCGATTGATTAATGAACTGATACAACCATAGAAATTGGCAGTTTGTTAGCAGAAATGTAAAAAATACAATTCTTAGAGAGAAAAAAGTTCAATTTTACAAACTATAACACAAAAAAAAAATTTATAATTTTCGTAATTAGTATCTGTTAAATTAGTCACGATATCAGAAAGAATTATGGAATCGCTTCTGAGGTAACAATATTTATATATATATAAAAAAAGATTTATTAAATCTGCCTTTTCAACAATAATATAGAAAAATAATAATATTTTTATATATAAAAAAAAATCTTAAATCATTAAAACGAAATTAATACTGATCATTTTCTGTAATGAATTTGCTATAAAAACTGGAGAAACGAAAAAAAATTAATTGTTTTTATTAATAACTGTCGTTATAAATTGAAATTATTTTTTAGTTTTAAGAAAATAATTACGAAATTAAATAGATAAACATCTAATTTTTTGTGACAGGATCATGAAATATATTCTCTCTCGTGAACAACAACAACAACAACAAAAAAAATTAACTGTTAATAAAATAAATTACTTTTAGGAAATCATCTATTTGTTAAAAAAAGATTCGTTTGAAAAATTGATTTTAATCTATAATATAAAAATCTTAATTTATTAATAAATCTGTAAAATATTTTTATATATTCCCAATTTTCTCTATTTGCATAAAATGATTTAAATTAGATTTGTAGAATATCAAGTTTTGTTAGAAAACTTTTTTCTTTAAATATTTTTCTTTTCGATTGAAATAAATTGCTTTCGATCAAAAATATAGTAGTATCATCACCAATTTTCCGTGTTCCGTTTATACAGATTTCGTCTTTCTGATCATCAGTGTTATAAATTATGTTTAACTTGTTTAATCTACCTTATATATATATATATATATATAATAGCTTCTTCTGTCACGAACACAAACTACTAACGAACAGGCTTAAAGCTCTCCCTCGCACTTCAAATATTAAAAGATTGCTAGTTGACGAATTTCAGTTTAAACAAAAAATAATAAATGGTTTTAAAAACCAATCAGTTTAAAAAATAAAATAATTCGAGATACGGCAACACTGCATCAATTTGCAAAGTTGAATAATGGCGACTGCTGAACGGTTCGAAAAATTGGAGGGAAACTCAGCGGCAAAAATTTCCCGAAGAAGAAGTACCATGGTCATCAAAAGAGGCTGTTGCTGAACGTTTCAGAAAACGGAAAAGCAAAAAAAAAAGAACAGTTAAAACTTTTATGGGTGGCGATAGCCTTCTAGTTAAATATAGAGGAAATACTCATTACAAAAATATCTAATATGTAAAAAGAAAATTAAATAAAGCTTATACAAGTTGTAAGTAATATTATGACCATTAAAAAAAGAAAATATTTTAAATGGCTACAATATAACTTTTATTGCAACATGGATAATTTCAAATACCGTATACAGCTCTTTAAAATTCTAAAAATAATTATGTAGCAGGCAGTGGCGTATCCAGAATCTTTGGTACCCGGAACTCCATTTTTTGTCCCCTCTCCCTCAAAAAAAAAAAAAAAAAACACTTGTTTTTAACTTTCAACATATATTATATTTTTCATGCATTTTCTTAAATAATTTTCAAGAACTGAAAATTATATAAAAATTTTTACATAAATATCTGGTGATTAGTAAATGATATTTCTTGCTCTTGGCCCCTATTCAGCTTGGTACCTGGGACGGATTGCTCCTCTCAACCCTCTGGATATGCCACTGGTATAGCAGGCTTTTATGAAAAAATAAAGTTTGGAGCGATTTTTCGATGCAAGAGGTAGTTTACAAAACAAAATAAATAAATAAAATAAAGTTTCATGACAATATTTTTTCTTTTATGATTTTCATGGATCGATTGTTGCAATTTACATAAATAGAAGAATTAGCAGTGTCGATTTTACATTGGTTTTCTTAGAATTATTTTTAGTTAATATTTAAATTTCTGAAATAATATTTAAATAAGAAGGGAGACCAAAAAGTTGTTACCTCATCATGTTATATGTGAGATATATATCTGTAATTGTAAACAATGATAGATTACTATCTTATTAATACACGTAGTTTTTTTTGTTTTGACAGGTCCTGTTTAATCAGAGTTAGAAGCGTGATAGTAAAAGAAGGTGTCATGCTGAACAAAACTGAGTATCGAGCCGTGATACGGTTCCTTCATCTTCAAGGGAAAACTGCACAAATAATCCACGAAGAGATGTCAGCTCTGAATGGCGAGGAATTTCCATCACATGAGATTGCGAAATGATGGAAATGGAAATTCATATATATGATCTCACCAGCCTATCGGATGATCCAAGAGAAGGCCGTCCAGCAAGGTCATGTTATCTATGATATCTTTGTTGTCCCAAATCACATTGACAGATCACTTACAAAAAGGGTCGACAGTAACAGAGGCATACTACAAGAACTTGCTACAAAAGTTATGGCACAATATCAAGGAAAAAAAGATGCTATTTGTTGTCAAAAGATGTGTTGCTGTTAGCTGACACCGATCTGTATAAATATAGTCATTTTTTCTGCAAATACGACTATGAAATCTAACCTAATCTCAGTGTTCTCCCGACCTGGCACCTTCAGACTTCTTCTTGTTTCAAAATATGAAAAAAAAAAACATTTATGGGGAAGAAGTTTCTTCGATGATGAGGAGATTATTATTTCTGTGGAAAGCTGGTTTGACTCCAAATCTGCCGACCTCTACAAAGATGGAATTAAATAATTGTTTCACATTGTGAGAAGCGTGTGGCCGTAGGAGGTGGACATGTAGAGAAGGAAGAATTAGAGCACTAAATTTCATTTCTCTAGCACATCCGCATCATGATGAGGGCAATAACTTTTTGACCTTCTCTCATACATACGTTTCTATTTCTGAAAACAAGGACAAAATAATAATTCTACGAAAAACAACGGAATATTATTATTGTTAATCCTTCGGCTTATATAAATTGAAATATTCGATCGATGGATATCAAAAGGAAATGGAATATTAAAATCACAAAACTTTAAGAACGTTTTTTTAGAAAATTAAGAAAAATATTTATAGATTTGAAAAAACTATCATAAAATTTCGTGATGTAATATCTTAATTTCTTTCGTGTTTTCCATCGATCCAATATTTCAATTTACATAAGCCGAGAAGTTTATTCCAATGTTTCTTATTTTTATTATTTTAGAATCATTATTTCACTTGTTTCTGTTTTCAGATAAATTCTATTTCTAAAAATAACAATAACCATAAGAAAAACAATTGATGTTAATCCCTCGGCTCAAATAAAATGAAATATCAGATGGATGAAAATCGCATAATTAGATATTGCATATACTGTATATCATTAAATTTTAAGACCGTTTTTCTTAAAAACTACGAAACACTTTAAAAAATTGCTCAAGACTTTTTGATTTAGTTTTCTCAAAGATTTACGATGTGCAATTGTTATATATATATATTTGCACTTTATCGTGAGTATCATAAGAAACAACCTATATTCCAAATTTGAATGATGAGATATCAAGCAATGAATTTGGATCTTGGATGTTTCTGCAGTGAATTTGGATGAGATATATATAGTAAAGGCGTGCAAAAAGTTGTTACAGAATTGCTTTACAAAGAATTTAAAAAGCACTACCTATGTAGAGACAGAGGAAGAAAAAAAAATAAAGCTTTTCCAATCGATTTTTTTACTATTTTCACACTGCTCTAATTCTTTTATTAATCGGATGTGATGTAACATATTTTGCATTTTATGCCTCATTGAACAGCCTATACCTCAAACAAGTAAAATTAGCAGATCAATAATACAATATTTAATTTGGAACATGTTGAATTTTGTGATGATGTCAAGGGATAAAATAGTTACAAACTGATATTTTTAATAACTTAATATTTGTAGTTGTAATAAGAAACTGTAGCAACTATATATATCTTGGCATACAGTCACTGACTTTCTATAAATTTCAAGAGAGATTACTTTTTATACAGGAGATGATAAAAATAACATCAAGAATTTAAAACTTGATCTACAGATAAGCTTATTATATATGATTGATTTTTAAAAAGCTTTCCTCGTAAAACGAAAAATTTTAACGTCTAAAACAACAATAAAAATACATTATTATTAAATTTCTATTTCATCTTCGGTTTAAATTTTTTTTTTCTTTTTTTTTTTTGTTCAGCGGAAAATAAATAAAAAAAAATTCTCTGCAAAACATTTGTTAATGCTACATTTCTTCTTCAAAGAATTACCAGTAAAATTTCTAAAACACATAATAGAAAGAAAATTCTAAATAAATTGATATATCTCTCTAAAATACAGGATGAGCACAAAAATATTCCCACATTCCCAGATTTAAAAATGTAAAAAAAAATAAATAAATAAAATTAAAATGAATATCTTGATAAAATTGATATTTACGATTCAGTTAACTTCAGTTTTCTTTAAAGAATCGCTAGGCATGATTTTGACAGCTAGAGCAAAATTTTATCCTTGAAAGGGTAAAATTGGAATGTTTTTGTGCTCACCCTGTATTTTTTCTAATATAGGAATTGGTACGTTTGTGTGTCTGACCGAATCCTATATGATAAAATAATTTGTAAAGAGATTTTTAAATGGTCTTATTCGAACAGAAAAGTTTTGGTTCATTCTGAACCGAAATCTTTCTATCCAAACATGACAATTTAGAACTTTTTTTTTTAATATTTATATCTGTATTTCAGCTACCTTTAGGAATCATTATTCATATTTTCATTCATTATTGTTTAAAATTCTCCAAGTCATTCATTTTTAATGTTATCAAGAGTTAAAGTACAGTTATAAAAATTTATTACGAATTTTATTCGCAAGAGAGAGATACATATATTCTTAAGACATGAAGGTAAATAAATACAAACGGAATACTAGGAAATAATTATTTTTCTTTCAAAAATAAACTTTCCTTATATTTTCGGCTTGGTAAACAAACAAACACTGTACTATTCTTCTAAAATTTGCAAATCTAGGCTGCATATACAAAAAGATAAAAATATATCTTTAAAATTTATACAGTACTTCCGCTATATTTTAGTTTCTCTTTTATACATTTCTTAATATTTAAATCCTTAATATTCAAGTTTTGTCCATTTTTTTTCTTTCTTCATAATAAGAAAATTTACGATTTATAAACTTTAAACAAATTAATAAAAGTTAATATGGTAGGATTCTACTTTGACTGCCTCGCAGTTTTTTGCGGCACCGCACATGCACATATATTAAAATCTATATGCATATTAACATCTACTTTGTCGAGCAAGAAAGCGTAACAAGCATTAAGGCACAGTATAACGTGACTTATTATTCATAAACACGTCGCAGCAGGACCAGACGCAAAAAAAAAGCTCAAGGAAGTCAAAGTAGGATCATACTATGAACATTATAAAAGCAGGAAGTATCAGTATATGCAGCAAAATATTTAAAAAAAAAAAAAAAACGGATTAACGTTGTCATACTAGGAGTATAATAAAGGTAGGATTCTACTTTTACTGCCTTGCGTTTTCACGTCTAACCTTAATGCGACGCGTCTATAGTAATAAGTCGCGTTATAGCGCGCCTTAATACCTGTAATATTTTTCGTGCTCGATAAACTAGATATTAATATGCATGTGAATGATATTAATATCTACTTCATCATATGATAATATAATGCATATTCTATAATAATGTGATTATAAAATAATATCATTTAATATGTGCGCGCGGCGCCGCGAAAACGCGAGAGAGTCAAAATAGAATCTTATCCAACAGTTTATATTAATCATTATTAACCAGTTTGTCTAAATGTAGATTATCTGCTGGTGCAAGACGCGTCGCGTCGCATCCGGCAGCGCGGCATAACCTATATAGCTGGCTTTTTTTAATGAACACATACACGCTTCTCCGAAACATGATATAGAGATCGATTAACATGAATCTCTGATTTAAAGATTCTTGTCAGTCGATGTATATTCATTAAAAAGTGCGCTATATATGTGACGCCGCGCTGCCGGATGCGAGGCGATACGTCTTCCATCAGCAGGTAATCTACTATTTTATCAACAGTTTATATTCTTATTGTCTTTTAGTATAAAAATGATGATATGTAATGATTATTGTTTTTTTTATAACATAATAAAACAGAATTACAACGTATAAGTGCTTTACCAAGATAATATAGTTAAAATCTAAGCACCGACAGCAATAGATTTATCAACAAAAGAACTTTATTGGCGCCAATAAAGTTTTATATTGATAAATCTACTGCTGTGGGTACTTAAATTTTAACTATATAATAAAACAGTTTTAAATATTAACATCAGAAGATACAATAATATCAAAAACGACTGAAAGTGTAAACAATTGTTTAATTTAATTAACAAACACTTCAAAAAAATTTCCTCTCTGCAAACATAAAATAAAAAAAATAACAATAAAAAACGATAAAAATATCTGAGAATAAATTGGGTAAATGCTACAGCTTGTATAGATTTTTGTGAGATATTTTCAAAACAGCCAGATCCGGTGGTAAACAATAACTTATTCAAAGAATCCACCATTTATGTGGCGTGCACGTTAACTGTTTAGAATGTAGGGAAGGAGAATAAGACCCGAGGTATCTCATCGAAAAATTAATTTATACAAACCTTTCTACAGAAAATAATAAAAGAATGTACTTACAAGAGATAGCAATAAGCCGAGGACTCATTTTAAGAATTAATTACATAATAATTAATATAAACGTCATTCCAATGATTCCATTCCCATTCAGTAGCCACTACAGTTATTAAATTAATAGAAATTTTACACGCTGAATTTTGATGTCTTGTACATGATATTTAATTATTTAACTAAATGCTTATTAGTATTTGATATTAATAAGATAAATATAAAATTAGATTGAAGCAATTGTTAAAAAAAGGTTCGTCGTGAGTCCCCTTTTCGTAGAACGATTTATGCAAAAATTTAAGCTCAATAGCGTGCACGTAAGTATTTATATATAAAAGGATTCCCAGTTATTGCTGCTAAGTTTACAAACTTTAAATCTGACAAGAAAGAAGATTTTTATGTTACAATCAAAAAAGAAAAAAAAAAATTCAAAAACTTTTATTTTTAACGATAGTAGAAAAAATTGAATATTAAAAAATGCATTTATTTGTCGAAAGATGGAGCTCCGTTTTAAAATTGCTTGTATTAAAATGTAAATTATTAATTTTGGACTTTAAAAAATAAATTGTAGTTTAATTATAATGATTAAAAAATGTAAATAATAGTAAAAAAGCAATGTTTTGATTAGAAGCTTAGTGATATTTAATTAATCTATTCGTTTCATGATATACGCTATATTTGTTAGCCCACTTTTATGTGGATTCTTTATAATATGGGTGTTTTATAGTTTATGTTAAAACAGGAAACTAATCTTTCACCAACAGTCTTTTTTTAAGATTTCCCTTATTAGTTCTTACAACCGTTTTTAGAGTTTTTGTCATTTAAGTACAGTATAAAAAATTTCATTCCATTTAGAAAGATTTTGTATATGTGTAGATTAGGATAAATACTGTTATACCCCGTTCGCACTACCTTAAGTTAAGAACATTTAAGTTAAATTCGTTTAAGGTAAAGACGTTTGTTATAGGAGGCGTTCGCACTCAACAGTCACTAATGATCTTTAACTGGAATAACGTCATTTCCTCTGACGTTATAAGAAAATACTGTTTGTTATAAATCATAGTTTCGAGATGGCTACGTCAACAAAGTTAGCTCTCCTAATAAACAACTTAATCGATAGTTAATACGATGAAGAAATATTTAATTTAATAAGGAAAATAAAAATTAAAAGACGAAAAGCAAACACATTGAGAATGTTACTTTATTCATTTGTAAAGAGCAACAAAACAATTCGATGTTGGACTTTACCCAAGTCTCAAGATCTTTCATATACTTTTCTATTCCTTTTCTGACTTCTTAAGTCATCTAAATTGCTTTGCCACAATTGAATTGGTATTCTTACTTCGCCTTCATCCCAATTTCTTCTTCTTGTTACATCCGCCATTTTATTTTTAAAAAAGCGCCCTCTGCCTGATTCTAAAGTTTTGACGTCACTAACGACGCTAAATGTCTTTAAAGATGTTCTCGAAACACCTTTAAATAACGATGTTGTGAAACATAGTTAAAATAAAGACCGGTGTTCGCACTACTAATTTTAATTGCAGTTGGGACTTAAAGATCTTTATCTTTGCAAGTGCGAACGGGGTATAACAATAGTTCGTTAGCATTATTATATTAACAACAATATCCGAACTTGAAGGTTGAAAATTCTATGAGCATTGCTTTATCGTAGGTCTAAATTTGCGGATTGAAAGTTATTTTGTAAGTAAATTTTCTTTTTTTCTGCTAGCGGAATGAAATTTCTTAGTATTTCAAACACTTGTACAATCAATTTGCATAGAATAAACGCCGTATTGTTTTCTGAGTTTTTCAATCTATGAACAACACATATGTCTGATTTATTGTGTCCCACATATTCAAAAACTCATGGCTATAATAGTTTTTATAATTATATATATCACTAGATTGATTGTAGAAAATTTGAAATTAAAGATTGAGATCGTTTGGTTATTCTGTCAAATTGAATGCATCAATCTCACAAGTCAGAATATTCGAAAAAATAACCTACTCATCGGCTGATTCAAAAACCTATCATATTACTGATTTTTTATTGAAAATTGTGTAGCATTAATTGTTTCTATCGAAATAGAGATGAGGTTTTTTCGAATAGCGTTAATAATTATGTTCGCTTTAAAAATTGTGCGAATTCTGTGTCCTCCAAGACCATTAATTTCTTACTTTCCCATAGTAGAAATTCATAAAATAACTCGAATAATTTATATTGTTAAGTAATGCTAGAATAGTATATCGAGAAATTAAAATTTAAATAAATATTTAAAAAAATTAATCGATAACTGCCTAACAGTTGGTTAGCATTATTATAATAACAACGATATCCGAACTTGAGCTTTGAAAATCAATGTGCTTTTCCTATCGTAGGTCTAAATTATCGGATTGAATGTTGTTTTGTAACTAAATTTTCTTTTTTTTTTGCTAGCGGTATGAAATTTCTTAATATTTCAAACGCTTGCAGAAACAATTTGCATAGAATGTAGGCAATATTGTTTTCTGGGTTTTCCAATCTATGAACAACACATATGCTGGTTCATTGCGTCCCACATATTTACAAACCCATGCTATAATAGTTTTAATAATTGTCTATATCATCAGATTGTAGAAAATTTGATATTAAAGTTTGAGACTGTATGGTTATTCTGTCAATTCGAACGCATGAATTTCAGAAAATTGGAACAAATGACCTAATCATTGGCTAATGTAAAAAATCTATCGTACTACTCATTTTTTACTGAAAATTGTGTAGCATTAAGTGTTTCTACCGAAACAGAGATTTGGTGTTTTTCGAATACCGTTAATTATAAAGTTCCACCTAAAAATTGTCAGAATTCTGTGTCCTCCAAGACCATTAATTTCTCATTTTCCGATAGTAAAAATTCATAAAATAACTCAAATAATGTATTTCGTTAAGTAAATCTAGAATAATATACCGAGAAATTAAGATTTAATAAATATTTAAAAAAAATCATTAAAATTTCTTTAACAATGATTCACTAGTATTGTTACATTAACAACAATATTCGGACTTCAATGTTGAAATTTCAATCAGCTTTTCAGTATCGTAGGTCTAAATTTGCGGATTGAAACTTCTTTTGTAAGTAAATTTTTTCTTTTTTTTTGCTAGCTTTATGAAATTCTTTAGTATTTTAAACACTTTACAATCTATTTGCATAGAATATCAGCCATATGGTTTTCTGGGTTTTCTAATCTATGAACAACACAAATGTGTAGTTCGTTGCGTCCCAAAGATTGATAAACCCATCGCTGTGATAGTTTTTTTAATTATCTATATCACTAGATTGTAGACAATTTGATATTA
>WUQG02025958.1:0-11223 GCA_011317285.2 Androctonus mauritanicus | reverse complement strand
TGTGAAACTTGGGAAATGAATCCGAATCCTCCAAGGTAGAATCATAGCACTAATAAAATGATATGTTTTTGTTGTCAACCGAATGCTCCTGGTAGCCGAAAGCCTGCCAGGACCATTCGGTTTGAAAATTGATAAATCCTTGTCGACCGAATGGTCCTGGCAGCCGAACAGCCGAAATGATGCCAGGACCATTCGGTCGACAAGGATTTATCAATTTTCAAATATTTATATAAGTTTTCAATAAAATTATATAAAATTGATCGATCATTTTGATTACTGCAATGAAACATATTTTTATTTTTAAACTAAATTTATACTATATAAATTATTTGTATTTATTACTGATTATTTGCATCTATAGATAATGTTTGCACTCTTAGACTTAAATATAAAATAAGACGGGAAAGAAAAGATACTTTTCCGTGTGTTCAAATTTTCACTGAATTAATTGCTCCGTTGCTTCCTTGAGTCGACCCAGTATGCAGTCTACAATTGATAGTCGATATACTAACAGTTTGTACTCTTCACTTTTTTCCTTTGAAATACAATACAGTATAGAAAATATTCATTATATTCATTTTATATTAATATTCATTCATTTTATATTAATACACAGAATAAAATGTATATATTGTTTAATAAAATTTCGTATACATTTTTGCAAAAATTATTAAATTATCTTTAAATATATATATTTTAGACAGGAATGTTATTAAAAATTTTCATAATATATTACAAAATGCAGAGTAAATTCTTGAATTTATTTAAACTTAAAACGAAATCTAAAAAAATTCCTTCTTCCTATTTCACAATCTAATTTAATATATATATAAATATAGGATTCATAACGTTTCTTTAAAACTTGACTTTGGATATATCAGCCTGAATACCTTTATAATAATTGAAACAAACTTTTTTTTTAATTATACAGGTAAATTCTTTGATGATAGTTTTTCAATTAAGCAAATTGTAATTGAAATGAATAATTTATTTTAAAATGCTATATACTGTTTAAATAATAAATGTTTTTAGTTGAAAACAATAAATGCAACTTATCTAAATTTATTTTTTCATTTACAAAAGTGTAGTACTGTACAATATTTATAATGAATCAGAATTGGGGAGGGAGAAAAAAAAAATCTAAATTTAACTATACAGTAGTTACTTCCCTACGACGTCTAGAGTCTAGACAGACCTTGACCTTGGCTTTGACCTTAAAAATTAAACGTATTAAAGCAAAATTTTAAGTGTTTTTTTTTTTTACTAGAATTAACTTAAATGATAAAAATTGAATAAATAAAATTAATTTATAAGGAAACAAAAACGTTCGATAAATAAATTTCTCTTAGTTTTTATAAATTTACTTCTTAAGAAAATATTCGTAAATTAATAGAAAAAAAAAACTTTGCAAACTTGTCAAAAAGTAGAAGTTTTTTTTTTTTATTATTATTTTGGTGATAGTTTATTGAGCGAGTCTGAGCTTATGACTAATAAAATTGGTTTTCTGCTCCCGTTATAGGCGAGGGAATTTTATGGCTTCTAAAAGTTAGGAAAGCCAGTTTTTTCCATTAGGGAAAAAAAAAGGGAGAGGCGCCCTGACGTTTGGGAGCGAGTTCACAATGAAGTAGCATTACAATAAAGAATTACCGTTATCGCTTTGGGAGTTGTTATCAATACCACGCGATTATTTGAAAAGAAGTGGAAAGAAAAGCAAAAATCGTCATCAAAAACTTTAAAAAGTTCGACTAATCAGATAATCCATTCCATAAAAATCAAATTTCATATATATTCGAGGATCAATAATTAAATTCACGTTAAATATACTGCATTATATTTTGTATAATTTCGTTTTACATTGGTTTAAATTTAAAATTTTCCAAACTTGATTGCACTACTATAACGATCTATTATTTAATAAACGTATAAAATAATATTTTTATAATGAAAATTTTTAGTACAGAATTAAAAAAAAATGACAGATAACACAAAAAATAAATATTTTGTATATAAAAATTACACAAATACGATTTAAATAAAATGATTGTTTTTTTTTTGTTTGAGAGAGTATTGTATATATACTTTTAAAATATTTAATATATTATTAAGTAAAAAAAAAAAAAACAAAAATAGAAAACCTAAATTCAAAAAATTTTCTTTTATTGCAATCAATTATATTAAATTCTTTTAACAGGATTTTTATTTATCGTGAAAAAAAAATTAATATAAATTTATTGAAATTTTTAATAATAATAAAATACTGAAATGCAAGCTTATATAATAATAAAAATATTTTTTATTTTGTTTATCAGAAGAAAATTTTTAAAGCGATAAATGCTTTCCATCAATGCCCAGAAATTTTTATTTTATCATTTATCTGCATTAGATCTACATATAGTATAAAAATCAATCACCACAATACAGTATGTATAATATTACATATAAAATTTTTCAATTTTTCTCGATGCATCCGTTTATATCTAATATTCTGAATTTAATATATTCTGTTCATAAGAACTTCCATTTTATCATTTTGGTTGTTTTTTATATAATATATTCGAAAATAGACATTTTATATAACTTTTCAAAATTGCAATTACCGAAAATGAGATCTAATAATTAAATAATATGTAATTAGAGCAAAAACTGTTGCAATGATGATATGAAGACATTAAAATTCGTTACATTGGAAAATCGCTTAGTTGTGAGATAGATACTATTTTAACATAGAATATGATGATAAATCGTTTTATTTATTTGACTATCGATAAGATTGTTACTTTATCATTACTGATTTGCAATAGATAAACAATAAAATATTTTTAAACGGTCAGTGACATTCTTGGATAGCAAATAATAAAAACAAAAAAAAAAAAATTTAATTTCTTAATATTTCAAAAATTTTTACAGTTTTATTGTACTGTATTTCATTATATTTTTAAAGTTTATTAAATTACTATATATTTTTATATTATTGATTGTTTAACATGATAAACTTATTTGGTATTTTAGTTTTAAAATAAAAAATTGCACTTTTTAAAATTTATTTATTTATATTTTTATTTTTTTAATTTCAAAATAATATTAAGCCTTGAATTTAAAAATGGTTATGACCATTTTTAAATTCAAGGTTTAAAAAACTATGAGGGGGGAAAACAGTAAAATATTCTATAATAATAAGTTTTATCATTTTTGCAAATATTTTGCAATAGGAATGAATATCTAGAATTCAGTTCAATAAAATGAATATCGCATCCATTTTGTTTACTAGAACATGAAATACTGTATTAAATTTTAATAATGGTAATAATAATAATAATTATTATTATTATATAAATTTCTGATTACATCATTCAGAATTTTTTAAATAAAAAATTTTATTGATATAAGAGAAGTACACATAAATTCAATTGGCACCGAAAGGTGGAGTATGAATATCAAAGATCAAACAGAAATATCCGATAATCCGCTGATATATAAATGCATATAAATTTAGAACAACTTTACATTTTATCAGATATATTTTTTTTTATCATTATATATTTATTTTAGAAATGAAACTTATCTTTTTATATATAACATATTTGTAAAAATAGAATTAAAAAAAAATATATATATATATATTTTTTAAAATTCAAATACTATATTATTTTTAATTAAAGACTTCAAAATCAATTTAAAATTACATTTTAATTAAATTGAATTAGTAGTACGTTTCGAAAACACGAATTATTATATGGAATATTACGCTTATTACAGCATTTAATATTGATTTAACTTACTAATAATTGTCATAAATAACGAATGAGAAATTATTTCTTAAAAAAAAAAAAATGATGATTTAGTCTATTTCTCCACAATTTTGAAAGGAATGTCTGAAAAAAAAGCATAAATACTAATTTTAAATTTCGTTCGTATTGAATATAATAATCGTATTGATAAGAATAATAATCTATATAATCATGATCCTTTTAATATGTTTTAAAAAATGGTTTTTAGCCATTAAAAGAAAAGTTTTGATCAACCTGATTGAATTTCAAATGCCAAATTTTTCTGAATAAAATATAAAAAAATATATATATATATTTTGTTACGACATTTTCCCTCAGTTAGTTTTAAGAAACAGATAACTTTTACAAAATTTCAAATGAGTCAAAAACCCATTGAATGTTGCTTCAGTCTGTAAATAGCTTGTGTTTCATTTATTCATTTTTTTAATCATAGTATTATGATAAATCAATATCTTTCGTTTCAAATTATATTCGACTTTGTTTTTTTATAATTCAGTATTTTCTACATAAACATTCTGTTTACAATACGTCGAAATTAGAACGGTAATAGCAATTCAGTCATAATTTTATTTTTGTATTTTTGTTTTTTACATGTTTTAATATCAATATAGAATTTAAATTGAAATCGTTTAGACTTTAAATATATAATTAATTTTAAAAAATTTCGATGAAATATACGGGCAGGATATAATATCAACTTGAATATACAGTATTAAATTAGAACAGTAAATAGTAATACAGTAATTATATACAGGTAATATTACGTCATATAAAAAAATTATCTCTGGATTACGAGGCTTCAGTTTTTCTCAAACAAAGTTATATTTTTATTACTTCGATTATTGTGGTTAATATTAAGAAATCTAAAACTAACATTTATGACGTTTTCTTATTTCTTTCGAAATTGGGGAGGAGCCGATGCTATGTGATGACGTCACTGCCTTATGTCTGTGGGTTGCTTTGTCAGCTGCTGTTCTGTCTCGAATCGTTTTGCTAATTAAAAATCATTTATAACGATAAGGTTTTCATAATTTGCAACAGGTAAGTGCAATCGAGATATATATTTGCTTTTGAAAGAAACTGATGCAAGCGATCTTTTATATATTGCATTTGAAACTAATGTATATATTCGTATAGGTATCAATCTAAAATCTCGATTCTTAGCGTTATTTTTATATAATTCCATTTATTTTTGCGGAATTATTTTTTTCGTATTTCTAAGAACTTCATAAAGATTAATATTAAAGCGTAAAAGTTTTAAAATTTCTTGATTTTGAAGTGCATGCTCTTTATATATAAAATAGGCGGTTCAAACGTGTCCTCTTAGTGTTAGAAGTTATGACTCATACGATTGATATGAGGAATGGATCCAATTTATAATCTGTTCATCTATTTTCTGATCAATATATTATGAGCATGCATTAGCTAGGATATAATTACAACTTTTAATAATATTTATTTAGTACCTTTATTTATTTACTTTTGAATTCATCAAATTTATCTTAATTTGTTTTACAAATATATTGAAAGATTTATATTAAATAAAACAAACATTTTTGTAAAAATGAAATTTTGACATTCAATCAGCGTAATATATATATTATAAAAATGAAATAAGTGAAGACTTGATGCAATATTATTAAAGTGATGTGTTTGATAGGTCTTATGTTAAGATAGATAAACTTTCCTAAAGAATTAGAATTTCAAAATTATATCATTTCCTATATAAAAGTTTGCTTTTTAGAATTAAAAGATTGCTCCATCATGTGATTAAAAAATGTTAATTGGTGATTCTACTATATTAAAAATCTATATTTTTTTCTATAATTATATGAATTTATATCTCCATACAAATCTTAATAACAGAACTACAAATTTGCATTTTTATCAGTATTAAAAGAAATGAATTTTAAATTAAACTTTTTATAATCCTCTTTAACACAATACATCAGAAAAATATCACTTTTAAACTCTAGTATTTTGAAAAAGTCAATTAGTATCAAAAGATCATCAGTTGTATCATTTTTATAATGTTATTTGAAGTTTAAATCATCCAAATATCCTAACAAGCACAAAAAATTTAACCACTAGGGGAGTTTGTGCCTGTTAGGATATTTGGATTATGTGATTAATCCCCTATATAAAGGATGAATTAAGATTACTTAATCTTTTAAAATCTACATTCTTCTGCTTAAAATATCTGAAATAAAATTACTCTAAAACAGTATGTTGTCCATATTTCATAAAACCTCTGCTTCTTCAATTAAAATAATCTAATTCTTTACAAATTTTTAAGCTTTTAAGATGTTTATCTTTTTAGTTATGTGATTGGTAACTGATGAAGTTTGAAGAGACCAAAACTGTTCTTTTTTGGTGTAGAGCTATTTAAATGAATAAATGTAATTTTCATGTTTAAAGACTTGTAAGTACTATAAACAAATCTTGTTTTTATTTTCTACATGTTTAATTTATATCCTAAAATATATAACTTACTATAATAACATCAAAGCAGATAGGAAAAATATATACCTAAATCAATATATAGAAAATATTACTTAAACACACACACACACACACACACACAATAAATATATACAAAAATATATAATATTTTTGTATATATATTTATTGAATTAGAATTTTATACCAATTAGAATTTGAACCTCATCATGAAGTTCAAATTCTAATTGGTACAGAATTAATTTGTTGAATCATTTAGCAGTTATGTAAGTAATCACTCGATTGAGAACATTGCCATTTTATCAAATTAATTTCTGCTGGAACATAAGTATCTATGAGATCCTTATCTCACTAATTCCAAAACTAGAATTGCAGAAACTTGAATATTGTCAAACACTTGACCTGAAAAGATGATACTAAAAGAAAACAAAGTACTCCTGGGCTTTTTTAATAAATATTATTTATTAATTAATTATGTTTAAAAGTCGCTAATCACTGATCTATACTCTTCATTACAACCATAATTAAGTTATTTATAGTTATGATGAAGACTTTGCTTTATTTTTGTTTTGTGATACATGGATTAATCTGAGCAAAATTATACGAATATAATGCTCATAAAAAATAAAAATAGTGTGTAATAGATACTTTTAGAAAATAAAGAAGTTTAGAAAATAAGTGATTTTTTTAAATTGCTACATAATGAAAATTTTTGTGGCAAAGAATTGCCATGAAAATCCAAATTAGCAATATGTTTGAATAGAAGTTATTCAATTGGATTAGTGAGCATTCAATTTTTCTGTCTCCTAAATTGTTAATATTTTTTAATTTCATTAGTATTTATAAACTATTAATAAAAATTAATAAAAATTTGTATGTAAGAACTGTTATATAAAATACATATCTTATTGAAATACAATAAGATATGTATTTTATATAACAGTTCTTACATACAAATTTTTATTAATTTTTTTAAAATTAAATAATTAAATCGCCATCACAAATATGTCTAGGACATGCCAAGTTAGTACCATTTTCACTTGCAGTTTGGAAAGTTTTCTTTTGATTAGCAGGGTAAAGTTTTTTATTTTATCTGTCTATAAGATCTCTGGGATTTTATCTGTGCATTGCTTTATCAATGTATTTATTAAAATACTCAATAATAACAAAAACTTTAAAAGGGTAATTGCTAAAACCAACCAAAATAACAAGTAATAGTATTAATTCCATTAAAAACATAAATGTAAAAAGTTAATTTGTAAAAACAGTATAAAAGCCCTTAATTTGTATAAAAGAAAAACCATGCCTAAGACACTACTGTTTGATAAGAAAGACCTTGTAGGCTTTCTTATCAGAGAGTGGTATCTTAATAATTATTTATTAAAATTCTTTCCAAATAAAATTTAAAAAAATGATTAAAAAGCTGTAAATGTTTGACAATAAAATAAGAAAATTCTAGTAAAATGTGCTTCAAAATAAGTTCACAGTTGCAAAGATCACAAATAGATTAGTCTTAATCTATCAGCAGTTGGCAAATGAAAGTATTAAACTATATCCTAAGTAGAGTATGATTATTTTCTTTTATTTGTTTCTACAACAGTAAATAGAAGTAGTCCTCAACTTATGACAGAATTCATTTCCAAAAATTTTGAATCTAGAAGTTGGAAATGCACAAAATTCATGGATTTCTCACTATTATTGTTTACTAGGATAATATATATTATCTTAATAAACATAAAGAACATAAAACTACAAGAATCACACAAAAAAGACTCTTTCTATCTATCAGACTGTTAGGTCTGGGAATCTAATCCACATCAATTGCATTGAACGATAATAGATTTTATCAATGACATTGCCATCATTAGTTAAGAACTACCTATGCTATTATGATATTATAAAATTCTGAAGTTTGCTACAGATCTGGTCATTCCATGTATATTGCTAAAATTATGAAAACAACTGCAGTACATAATTTAATAAAAATAAACAGTATAATTTTTGAAATCTTATTTTGATGCATGCATTTAATCAAATAATTTTCTATTGCTCAGCCTAAATAATGTTTATCAATTTAAAAAATTTTTTAAGGAACAAATTTAAAAAACTTCTAAAATATTAAAGCTCAAACTTATGAAAAAGCTTGAGCTTCGGTCATCTGTTCATTTGTGAGAAAACTTAAGCTTTTCGGACTGAGCTGACTCAACCTAGCAACTCTATCAAAAATTACAGCTAGAACATAAGTGCAATAAACTTCTTTCTCAGTCTGGTATGATTTGATTCAGTTTGCAGCTGAATCTTTACTTATGCTGGATTCTCAGGATGATTAATTTTTAATTAATAAGATTTTATGATTATTCAAATGATAAGAAATATTATTTTAGATATTTGAGTATAAGTCTACACTTAATTTGAATATCTTAGAAGTTATAAAATATATTATTCCATATATAATTTTGATATTAAAAAAATTTTTTAAGACCATAATTGAGCATAATATATTTTGACATAATAAAATGGATGAATGATGCAAAAATATTTGATACAAAGCAATTTTGATTGTAAATATAATAAATGGAATATTTACATTAATGTATTTATAAAACAAAATATTTATCACTTAGTGATACTTTAATAATGATTAGGAAATTGTTTGAAATTTAAAAAAATACTACATTTTAAAAATTGCTTAATTATAAGCTATCATATAAATTTGCTTAATATAAAGAAACTTGACATGACCAATATACAAGGTATCCCAAAAAATGTATACATTGAATACTTATAAATGCAATATTTATTAAGATAAATCTAAGTTTTATAATCCAAATTAAAGAAGACAAATGTAGAATATTTTTAAGTCATCACAAGTGTTTGAGCTGATGACCATTCTGGTCCATGCACTGCTGATAATATCATTGAATGGAATTGTAAACATCACAAATACATACATCATTTCATATTTCGGCACATTCTCTTTCAATGCCGCTTTCATTGATTTTTGCTGGTTTATGCTTTAAACCTTATCTTTGATATTTTCATAAAAATATCCAGTGATGTGTGGCTGATAAACATGTGGGTATTCAATGCTGCCTCCTCATCCAATCCATCTGTTTGGCAAATTTTCCAAATAGTTCAATTCTTCAGTCAAGATCATGTTCATTGATGATGTATACTTATGTTGAAATAAAACTTTTCCAATGAGCATGTTTCAAAATGCAATAAACACTTGATTTTGAAATTCCTATCTCACGAGCTGCATGCAGATAGATTTTCTTAGATATTGGCAGTAAGTTTCCAGCAGTTCATTTTCTCTTTTAAAAGTCATAGACATCTGCAATCTTTCAGAATGTTGCCTCTAGATATCTTGAACAGTTTCATTTGCTTCAAACTTATCTCTAATCTGAATAGTGGTGAGTTGCATTGGTGGATCTCTTCAAAATTCCCTTCTAAATTGTCTTTGCATTTCATTTATATTCTCACATTTCCAGTAATGTTTTAGGAAAAATTTTCTTTCTTCAAAGCTTAGTTGTGTTTCAGTCATTATTTCAAATCAGTTACACCTCAAAAGAATAAAATTTTAATGAGTTACAGGCTATGAAAATGTGTATATATTTTTTTGGGATACCCTCTATATTGAACACATTTTTTTTTTATTTTGAAAATATCCAAAATTTCATGATTTAAAATCTTGATTTTTGAAGATAATGAGATTCTTGAAAATTGTTAGATAAAAATGTATAAAAGAAAAAAATGTCCCATTAATTTCAACATAAAAATTTTTATCTGTAATTGGGTTCCAAAAAGTCATTATCTTTTACCTATTCATGTTAAAAAAAAATTCCCAAGTGGATAAATTCTGCTCATTGGTATATAAGACAACACTCATTTTCTGTCTATAGAGGAAAAAGAAAAATACTGCACTGAAAAAATTAAAAATTCAATTGCAGTGTCCAAACTTGTCCTAAAATTTAAAAAAGAATCAATCGTACTTCCTAGTTCAAGTAATCTATTAAATTGTTAGATACTGAATGGCATTTTTTTTTATCATAGAGAGAAAAGTACAGAATAGGGGATGTTATAAAAGGCCTTACAAATAACTCCATAAGCTTAAAGTTTAAATTAGATCAGATAGCAACAAAATACATTATCTAAATATAGAAATGGATATGAATGGAATTAAATACAAAACTAATATACACAGGAAGCAGATATTTTTCCAAATCTTTATATCAGTGGTTAATTATTCTATTCAATATAAAAAGCAGTATTTAGAGCTGTGTTCAAAAGGATATATATCCATTTTGTAGTATCTCAGAAGATAAGAATACAATGAAATATATATAATGAAATAAAAATGAAGAATACAAATAATTATATAAATATGAATACACATATATAGATTTATGAATTTGTACTTGAGCATACTAAAATTCTTGTATATACAAAACATGCTCATTCATCACCATATCTCTAGACATAATATAATGAGTACACCATATATATATATATATATATATATACAATATCAAGCAACATTAAATAGCATGGTAAAAATACAAAAAGATAACAGATGCAATCCAGTGATATTCTCTGTTTTAAGAAATAACAAAGATTTACAAAAACCAAATATGCCTTCAAGTATCTACTGAAGACATATTTGGTTTTAGGGATTTTCTTCTAGGGATCATATCAAAGACACTGGATCTCTAGAAGAGTACATTGGGAAGATAGAAATCTTAAGCAGAAGTTTGAAGAACATAAGAGTAATATAATGCAAAGATGACATACCACATCATTGGCTAAACAAATATATGAATATGATTTGGAGATCAAATGAATAGAAATGAAAGTAATAAAGAAAAATGCAGAATGCAACAGAAACAAATATCAGAAGTAATTTTTAGTTTCATACACAGCACTTAACAGCAGTGAGAAAATATTTAATAGAGAAAAAACAAAAACGTTTTCGGTA
>WUQG02025947.1:0-11223 GCA_011317285.2 Androctonus mauritanicus | reverse complement strand
CAAAATTTCGTTGCATTCCGTTCACCTGTTTGCGCTGTAGGATGCCGTTTATAGGGGAAGTTTAATTATAACCACCCTGTAGAAAAATGGTTTAGCTTGAATGAATGTTTTTATAATTAATGAATTGTGTTTTGTACTCGAAGAAATTTGTTTTTTGTTTTTAATTCTTTAAATTCTCTCAGATTTGTTTGCTAAACATTTTTTTTTTTTTTAATTTTCTTCAAGAGAAAATTAAATATCGAATTTATAAATCAAGTTATTCTGAGATGAAAAACTGTTAAAGCGAATTTTTATTTTTAAAAAAAAACGTTCTGACAGTTTTATGGACTCTTATTAAATTTATTCATTTAATAAAACTTTAATTTTGTAAATATTTTATTTTAAATTGAGTTAAAACATGATAACATTTTTTTCAACATATTTACAATAGTTAGTTTTTTTTTAGTTTTTTTTAGAGGAAAATTTTTCTCTCACTTTTTTCTACTTCATTCTTCGCAGCTAGGAAGGGATCTTTTCTCCATTTATTATACAGTCAAACCCCCGATAAGACGCCACCATCCGTTTGAGGACTATTTTGGCGGCTAATCGGGGTTGAGGTTTATCGAAAACACGTGTAGTATAGAAATGAAAATGAACTCCGAATTTATTAATTTTTTTAAAATACAATACATTTATATTTATTACCCAAGCTTAGCATTTCTAAAAACTGTATACTTTACAGTGTAGTACATGTACCGTATATGTATAGTACTATACAGAAAAGAAGTCCGTCTGCCCGTACTGATCGTCTACTTTGAGTTCTCTGTAAAACACAATGTACGCAACTTACTGTAGAGTATCCTTATTTGTTCGATACGCAATAAACGATGGAAACGATCTAGTTCTTACGATCTTTAATTTTCTACAACCAAGGTATGAACCAGACTTAAAGAGACATATGATTAACTGTTAACTCCATCTCTCCCTCCCTCTGGTTACAAATGAATTCACAGAGCTTTTAATACTATATATACAGTACTGATGACCTTCGGGATATAAGTCGCCTTACATGCCCTTGGCAGATTAACGAGGAAAAATACAGTACCAAAAGGAATATTTGTTTAGACGTTTCTACTGACGGTTGGCGTATGGCGTCTTATCGAGGTTTGCCTATTCTATTTACATAGGGAAGATCCGTTCCGCAAATTTCTTGGCGGTCAAAGAGGGTGGCGGCTTAACGGGAGGCGTCTTATCGGGGTTTGACTGTAATTTAATAAAAGCAAAGTAATACGTCCTTCTTATTAAAAGAATTCTTCGTAATTATATGTAGAATTTGAATTTTAAAAAATAAACAGAATTTAAAAAATGGTAAAGTTTATAATAATATTGAACTCTCCTTAAGCAGACATTTGTGATAATGATCAGAAAAATTTTCAAAAATAAGTCTGTTTGCATAAGTTTTCGCTAATGAAGGAACTATTATATAATACACGCACTCTTCTAGTTACCAACATTCGTCTTTACCAACATGAAATTTCAAAATTCTTCCATAATTTTAAACAATATGTTAGCAGAATGCTCTAGCAACAATATTATGTAAAATTACACAATTAGTCATCCTATTATGATAGTATTTTAAGATGGCGGCGATTATGCAAACACTCTCGCTTTATAATCGGAAATTTTTGTTGAAATCTGTAAAATAAGAAATTTCTAATTGATACAAATTGTGAAAAATATTATAATATGCAGTATAAAAAGTTATTTCAGTAGTTTTTGAGCCAAATAGCAACAGTATCTGAGATGCAAGCAATACTTACTACGAATTATGTTCGTTACTAGAGGAACTCGAGAATTAATTTTCTGAATTCATTAAAGGACAAAAATATGAAGTCAGTCTGAAAGCATGTTAACTTTTCGACAAACTTTTATGCTGTAAATCGCACTAAATCAAGCATAATATTGAATTCCTCTTATAACTGAAACTAAATTTAACCATTGAAATATTTACGACTTTTAATACTGAATAAAATATTATATAATATTAAAAATAATTCTAATTTTTTTATTATTTTAATAAGCTGTTTAGAACTAATACAAGAAGGATTTCTGATAGTTCAGCAATTTACCAACGTTAGAACTGATGATCGATGGTAGTTATGTGGAACATGTCAAATCAATTTTTATTGAATTCTTTTCTCCAGGATATTTTCCTTTTATGTCGAGTGAGAATTTTGTTTTCTGTCCTGTTGATGATCATTTTCTTCTGGTAGAAATACCTGTTCTTGTTTTTTTTCCACTGAGAAAACTACCTTTGGAAGTGACGGAAAATCATGTATTTTGATGACCTCACGAAAACGTAAAAACAATAAAATTAAAAATTTGTTTTCTTGTAACAAACGAAAAAGAAGTAAGGAGGAGAAAGTTCTAGATTAACTTTTCATAAAATATTTTCATTTTTGGCATTTTTTATAATAATAAGAATGCTATTGAAATTTCAAGATATTTTTTTTTTGTGCCTGAATGCCATACATTATTTCCTTTTATGTTGAATGTAACTTTCGAGTATATTCCAACTTTTCACTTAGAAAAGTCAACAAAAGGTGAGAGTAAATTGGCATTCTTTGATGTTTTCACTTCTATTTTCGCATATTTATACTATTAATTAATAAAAATTAAACGAATAGTTTCTACTTTTTATAGTAATTTATTATTTTTATTTAATATTTTACTCTTTAGATATAATTCTTGCCACGTTAATGGTTTCTTCGATAAAGTGTAAATGCAACTTCGGTAAGATAAGGATTCAGTATTTTAACATCATTTATTATGAAAGTCTTTCATAGATCATAAAAGTTTATGAATGATTAAATTTAATCTGCAAAATTTAGAGGATTTATATTATGTCTTATATAAAGAACGACAGGTTATAATATTTATGTTAGGTCATGCTGTCAGTGGCTGAATCAAGTTGTTATAAACGTTTACCACATTGCAAAGTATGCGAAGTTTTCATCTTTAATTCTTCCACGTACTTTTATTATTGATAATTTAACCTAATTTTGATTTTTTACACGAAAATTACTTTTGTATAAAGCACAGAAACAATTATTTAAAGTTAATCTGAATGTATTGGTTTAGTTTTCAATAATATAATTTTAACTATTCAAGAAAAAAAAAAAATTCTATTTTATAGACATGGTAAAGAAAAACTTCTGAAATTTATAAACGGAATTTGTAAAATTTTAAAAACAGAAACATATTACACAGTAAAATAAATTGCAAACAGAAATTTCACAATTGAAGAAATATTATTTTATAAACCGAGTTTTAAAATTGATATTTTTATTTTTTAAATTGTTATTAAAATATTCTTCGTTGGAATGTCATAGATTTGAATTAAGGATATCAATAAATAAAAAATAAAAAAAACTTAAATGATATTCTTTAAATTCTTTCACTGAATTTTGTCTGTTTAAAGCAGAGTTTCCCGGTTTGGAAACGCTGCTTTAAACAGACAAAATTCAGAAAAAACAGACAGAAACAGTCAAAGAATCTTTGTAGGTCCTATACTTAAAGAGACGAAAACAGTCGAAGAATCTTTGTCAGGTCATAACGGACAAAACAGACAAAATTGTCCCCGGTTGGGAAACGTTGCTTTAAACAGACAAAATTCAGAAAAAACAGACAAAAACAGTCAAAGAATCTTTGTAGGTCCTATACTTAAAGAGACGAAAACTGTCGAAGAATCTTTGTCAGGTCATAACGGACAAAAGAGACAAAATTGTCCCCGGTTGGGAAACGCTGCTTTAAACAGACAAAATTCAGAACAAAAACAGACAAAAACAGTCAGAATCTAACAGACAAAACAGACAAAATTGGCCGAGTTGGGAAACGCTGCCTTAAACAGACAAAATTCAGAACAAAAATTCTTTGTCAGATCCTAGATTCCAGCCCAGAATTCATAGTAAATTAATATTATATAATTTTTTTTCTTCTTTTATATATGTATATTTATAATTACTAACCGGGAAATTTATATTAAATATGTAATCACAAAAAATATAACAATGTACTGCAAAAAATATATATTATGCGTAATTAATTAGTATACACAACAATTGTATAAATGAAACTCAAGGGAATCGATAATCATCCGTGGGAATGAAAATTTAATTCCATTACTTAATTCCATAAGATCAGAATTTAAAGAAGTTGAATCAACGAACCAAGGGGAGAGGGGGAAGAACGAAAAATATCAACAGATACAAAAAGGCAGCAACAAGAGAAAGAGTCGGTAGAACAAGGCTGACGAAAGAGGACAAAACTATCGATTTTTGGCCGAACTGCGAAGGCAACTGGGCTCTATCTCGAAGATATCCTTGAGTGAAGATATATATGTATATTACTATACTAATAAACGTATTTTATTTTTTTCTGTATTTTAAATTCATTAGTTGCTTCTTTCCTTTCCATCTTGGACCCCTGTGGGCCACTGACTCACGCACGAAACGCTCGTCTATCGACTAACAAACCAAGAAACTTACATCTTTGAGAGGGTTTATAAAAAAAAAACAAAATTGTATTTCTGGTGTCCATGATACGAGCTAAGAGGTTCATGATAAAAATATTATAAATGAAATAATTTATTAAATAAAAATAATCATCAGCCACAAGGATCTCATTAGTAGGATCTATTTAATGAGATTCTATTTAATAGCCTTAGGAATAAATTTATATCTGTTGTTTGAAATACTCTTTTTTTTAACTTATTACACATGCGTATATGGGGATCCACATACGTAAACTTAAGACTCAGGGGGTCCACAAGCAAAACAAAATGCTGGGAACCGCTGGTTTAAAGAATAGCTATCTTTAAATTGATGACAAAAATTTATTTATTTAAATAAACATTAGAGCAGAAAAGTAAATAAGAATTTGTTTAAAACAATAACGTATCTTGACATCTCTGAATTTTCAAAGTGATAATTTCTTAAAAATCTGTTTAAATTCTTCGTGCATAGTTTAATGTATAAACAATTCAAACTATATACTTAGTTAACAATATATTTAAAAATTTTTTTATGTATTTTATATGACTTCTTTAGTAATTAAAAAATAATTTGATATAAAACTACAGCATATCATTCGATCTAATTAATTAATTAAGTTTTAAATGGTTAAAATGAAATATATATATATATTTAATGATCATACTTTATATATATTATCATGCTCATATTATGGACCCCAGAAATATAATTTACTTCTTTTAAACCCCATCTTTTTGGTATATTTGAATATTTTCGTCTGAATTAATAATTTCAGTATTTTTAAATTATTTTTTCAATGATAGTGAAATTTATTCAGTATATCCATCATGTTGCAAATGCTTGCTGCGTGTCTCTATTCCTTTAATAAATATATTCCGTTAATAACTCTTGAACTAATTTATAAATATTCGTACAATTTGGCGATGATGTTCCTACGTTAACATTAGCTTCGATGCCAAATAATGCAGTATAACTTTCTTGATTTATCCATTTAAAAATGGCTATCATTTACACTAACTTTCTGATGATAACTTTCGAATAATTTGATTGATTTTTATGAAATTTTGCACAGTGGTCAGACTATAAAAGCAGGATTTAAGATGACATTAATGGATCCTAGAGGTTCATCTGCTTAAAAATGGAGATGATCAAACTTCTGATTAAATTGTTCTGCATAACTATGGAACAATATAAAAATTATATCGTTGAAAGCGATTTTAATAACATACTTTAAACTATTATATCTTTAATTATTCCAAAATAAGAAATACATTGGCAATCATTTATTTCCAGATCTATTGTTTTACTAAAGATATCCTTTAAAAATAGAGAAAAGTATAATTTTGTTCAACTATAAAATAATCAGATTCTTCTTTCTCATGCAGGTTTTCAGCAAAAAAAAAAAAAAAATATTTAATGATACTTTAAAAATTAAAACATAATTAAAAATTTTTACCGAGATAACGATTTTTACCGATAAAAAATATAAGTTCTATTGGTTTTTTTTTTCAGGATTTATCCTTTATTTTGTATTGATTAAAGTTAAGGGATTAAAATACAAGTATAATATATATAAAAGTCATCAGTAATAGCATAATCTATGTGCTGAGTACCATAAAAAATCTATAAAACTGTTCTACATTTTCATTGTTAATAGTGTACTAAAGCTTCATATACTTATCATTGTCATATACTACTTGACATACCCAGTGTTGCTTGTGTAATATTTAAATAAAATTAATTTATAAATAATAACACATAAGTAAGTATATTATCTTGATAAAAAAAAAAATTAAAAGAAACAGTAATGTTTCTACACTGTTTAAAGACTTAAAGAAATTTTCACTAAATTAAGCATAACAAATTTTATTTTTCTTCCAAAATATTAATTTTATAACAAGATATATTTTATATTTTTTAATATATATATATATTATAGTTAGAATTTATTAATCTTAAAATTATAACGCAAGATCGATAGACGTAAATATAATTATTAGAATTTCTGAAAATTTTTTTTGAACTAAGTTAGAAAATTTAATCACTTGTAATAAAATTAGAATATTTATAACTTTAAGAGATAACTCTGAAGGCAAGAATCATATTTTTCTTTCGTTGTTACAAACATGTAACACATATACAAGACCATAATGAAATTCAAGAATATTAATTCAGCCACTGAGAAATTTTTACTAATTTAAATAAAGATAAGATCCAAGTTTTCTTAACAATCAGACACGCTTTACTTCATACAATTTTTTTTCTTGGTTTCTTCTTTTCTCCTAAAAACCACAAACCATAATGAAAAAAATTCTCCTGTTCTGTCCTTCTTCAGTTGGTGTTATCTGCAGTATTTGTCTGTTATAGAGATGCCAGTTAATTTAATATTTTCTTATTTATTTATTTGAATATTTCGTTAAAAGGACAAACTAGACTGGCTAAATGTCTACACATAAATTTAATCAGTGTAATTTCTTTTTTTTTTTTTTAATTATTTTTATTTAAATCTTGTTAGAAACATGTAACAAGAACAAACACAAAAATTGAATTAAAATCAACAGATGAAAAATGTAAATTTATTATTTACATTCTAAGTTTGTTTAACAATAAGGCTGTAATTAAGTAGAAGCAGAACAGAAAAGCAGAAATAGTGAAAATTTAAAAATTTAATATAATTTTATAATAGAATAATAAAAAATATAAGTTCTATTGGTTTCTTTTTTCAGGATTTATCCTTTATTTTGTATTGATTAAAGTTAAGGGATTAAAATACAAGTATAATATATATAAAAGTCATCAGTAATAGCATAATCTATGTGCTGAGTACCATAAAAAATCTATAAAACTGTTCTACATTTTCATTGTTAATAGTGTACTAAAGCTTCATATACTTATCATTGTCATATACTACTTGACATACCCAGTGTTGCTTGTGTAATATTTAAATAAAATTAATTTATAAATAATAACACATAAGTAAGTATATTATCTTCTAAACGTTGTAGGAGCAATGTAGGTTAAACATATATTACTGCTGATTTAACGTTTAACGCCATCTCGTGGCGATGATATAAATAAAAATCTTGATAAAACTTTTATAATAGTATAAATTCAGAAGATTGGACGTCAGCCATTTTAATATTTTTTAATGAATATAAAGGATTAATTGCTTAAATTTGATTTTAATTGCTAGACTCCTGCAAATTTTATATCGATCTATCAAATAATTCAAAATTTATTAATAGAAAAAAAAACTGAAATTTGAATATCTGCCATTTTTAAATGGTTTCAGAGAGAGGTTTTAATTGAAGAGCCATTCAGTGATTATGTTGCAAACATTTGCTGAATGAATAGTTCATAACAAGTTTTTCTTAAACATTTTAAACTTAAGATGATATCTCAGAAAGAAAAACATTCTGGAATTTTTATAAAAATTTTTTAGAATAATATTAGAAGCAATCGATCACTAATAACAGTTTACTTCAAGTTTATGTATGGGATGGTGCCATTTTTGAAAAAAAATAAATAAATGAATTTTACAATTATGTAAAATATTTTGATGCAATTTTATAATTTTAAGAAAATTGCTAATGTTCTAAAATTGCTTCACAGGGCCTCAGATAAGTATGATGAAGTGCAAGAGGCCATGGATTCCAATTTAAAAAATATTCATTTATAATATATTAAGAGAGTATCTCAGAAGTTTGAAAACCTGATATCTTTAAATAATTGCATAGGTAATCTTTAGCATTAGAATGTCACTACCAAAACCATAAAAATATATTCTACTAATTAATCTAAAAATTATTAATGGAGGCACATAGACTGCATGGTGATGTTGAAATTCTCACTCTCCTCTGGAAAATAAGCTAAGAATAATATTTCATGCTTATTGTTTCCTCTTATCAAAATATATCTATGTTTAATTTCGTGAAACGTCATAGTTCTTTAATTATTAAACTCCTTTTGTATATTTTAATTAACAATGGGATAAAAATATTTAGGTCATTTTTTGGTTATTTTTGAGATAAGCAATCCATAAAATGTTATTGTTTCTAGCTTTTAATGAATTAAAAACCTCTTCTAAAAATGAAATTGTCTTTCAATCTCCTTATTATCACATTCGTTAACTAAAACATACGATGTTTTCTACCTGGTTCTTTACTTTTCAATTATCAATGACATATTTTCTATCTCATAATTTTTTTTCAGTTTTTTTTCATAAAACAATTTATAAATTATTAAATAATGCTATATGCATCATATTTAATTTACTAAACATTTTTCTACTTACGTCAGAACGCGTTTTATGTAATAAAGTTTGCCTAATGATTCTATCTTTATATCCAAAAAATTAATCTAACACTACTTTAATGTACGAGTCTATAAGTAGATGCATGTGAGTTATGTTTATGTCTCTGTATTTCTTTGTGAAAAAGTGTGTTTAAGTATCTGTGTGTATAATTGTGTTAATGTGTTTCTATGTTTGTAGGATTATACATGTATTGTGTTTTTGTTTCTGTGTGTCTCTTTTTTATCTGTTTATGTTTGTGTGCGTGCGTGTGTGTGTTATGTGTGTGTGTTATGTGTGTGTGCTGTGTGTGCGTGTGTAAGAAATTTAATGCATTTTTAACTAAAAAGTAAAAGTAAATCTTGATTTATTCGATACTATACGATATTGTATTTAAATTATGAAACACTATCTGAGTTTTGTGGAAGACAGCTTAATAAAAAATGACAAATTTATGAATTGTTTTGAAATTATTGAAAGTTTACCGTATCAAAAGCAACTGTAAAAAAAACAATCCATTTTTTAATATTTTAATAGGAATTATTTTTTTTATATAAAAAAAAAACAGTTTTCTGCAATAAATAACGAATTTTAGTTAAATAAAAAAGTTATCAATATTTTTATTTAAATTATACACTGCAGTATATTCAGTTTATGCTGACATCGTTATAAACTCAAAATCAATTTTTTAACGTAAAATTAGAATTAAAAAGTCGTGTGATCTAGTAAACAACCCAACAAAGTAGTAAAGAAATATATATAGTATATATTTCTACTGTTAAACAGCATAAAATCTCTTATTAATATAGTAGTAAGTAATTATTTTAAAGGAATGTTTAAATTTTCTTACTTTAGATAACAAACTTATATCTGTCACGTTAATAAAGAACGAAATACTTCTGATAATCACTATCAAGTCAGAAAATTGTAAGAGAGAGAATGTTCAAGTTCGATAATTGCTTTTCTGTGTCAGCTTTCTAACTTAACTAATTTGAAAGTTTTTCTGTATCCTACTTGAGAACAATCGATTATGCTAGAGATAAGACGAACCTGTTAACTACTTGCTGATAAGAAAAAAATTCCTTCATTACTTTCTCCCACAGGATTAATGCTATTTTATATAAAATAGACTTTTTCTTAGTAGAGTTTTTCGGTGTGGATGGATAAACATAAAATGTCGTTAAATGAACAATAATGGGAAAAAATGAACTACAAAAGAAATATAGCAACACAGATATATGAAAATATACTTTTAAATAAGAGAAAAAAAAATTTAAATAATCTAAAACTGTTTTACACAAGTCTTGTGCGTAATATGCAAATAACATCCCGAAGAAGTTGTCTATCATAATTGCTACACGTGTTTACTTGTATTTAATTATTTTTAAATTTCAACACAACAAAACTGTAGTGTTGGCGTGTATCGTTCACACAAATAAACATAATTAATTTTTTAGTGTCTAAAGAACAATTATAACCTTCTTGTTTACTGTGAAGAACATTTATCGTTGTTTAACATTTTCCAAATTTTAATTTTGGATATATTTAATTATTATTTTATTCGATAGAGGGCAACACTCACACTGCACATTGTTGTTTTAAGTGTTGTTTCGTTTTCAAAATGTTTCTCAAACTGACAAGTTCCTTTTATCATTTCACACTTTAATTTATATATTTAAGAGATGACTTTCTTTGTTTTGATACTATAACACTAATATGACACTAAAAAATGCTTTCTTAGTAGCATCTTGATTATATTTTATAACAGAACAGAAGGAAATAATGTTTAGTATTTTATAATAATTTATGAAGTTTTTTCCTATATTAAATAATTATTTCTTAATAATTTATCAGTGATATCTTCATATCTTTCTGATATACTGCAGACATATTTTTAAACCATTAATTTTAATCAATTTTGAAATATTTTTATGTTTTTAAAGTCCTACTACTACTCACAGGGTGTGAGCGGAGAAAAATATTTTATATAAGACGTATCTCATTTATTGATAAATGGGAATTGTTGTTGTTGTTGAACTAAAAGACATGTTGTTAAAAGCAATAAATATTTTTAATCCACATTTCCGAAGATGCAAAAAAAAATTTTTTTTTTTTTTTTGCAACGGAGAGATTTATCGCTGGACCACATTGTATCATTTTTACTGCCAATAAATTTTATTTATTCTTCTCCGAACTATCAATTATGTTTAGGAAAAAAAAATAATACGTGAGTGATGACGTCTCAATTATTTGCATTCTCCTGTTGATAGCCACACATGAAAATCGATAGAACGGCTAGAAGAATGTGTTATAGATGACACTTAATTAAATTCTTTTAATTGTGCTTAAGTGATTTCTCTTATAACATTGTTACCGTGTTCAGTATTCGGTGTTAACTAC
>WUQG02025936.1:0-11223 GCA_011317285.2 Androctonus mauritanicus | reverse complement strand
GTATCACTATCGGAAAATGGCGATACATGGCAGCCATTTTCCGATTCATATTATTCTTTTTGGTCAACAGTTGTTAGTTCCTGAGGATAAAAGATTTGTACTCCCAAATCCTTCTGCATTGCCAGACTCACTTTTGACTTTGCCACGCCCATTTCTTTTGCCAAGTAAGCCATGCTCCTTCAATTCGGAGACAAATTCATCACTCCTTTTGCAATCAGATCACTTTCTGAGTTTGGCTCGGTCAGGAGTAAGTTTCTCCATGCTTGACACTCTAAATCTCTTGGCTTCTTGTAGCCAAACCATGCAATGATTTCCTTCGGCATTTTTCCCATACAAAACGATTCAATAATGGCTGCCGTCTGATTGTATTCACAACTTGATGAAGTAGAAGCCACTATTTTGTCAATTATTCATTACTTCCATGTTAACTGAAATTATATTATTTGAAATTATAGCCTATGCAAAATTTGCAGAAATTCTGCCTAAAAAAATTGCAGATTTATCTCAACGACCTTGCATACAATATATCAGCTATGTACAAAATCAATACTATATATCACATAAAACACATATATACAAGATGGTTAGTTATACAAGATAATATTTACCATTTGTTTATGATATATACTGCAAGTATAGTGTACACTTGATATGTAAATATGTTTAATCTGTCCAACATAACTTGATCCTTGATTAAACCAAATAAACAGATTTTAGGAGTGTCTAGTAATACAGTTGTTGGTCATTTGCTAAGTTTTTCAAGATAATTGTCCATTCTATAGTATTCTAATTATAAATACTATTCAGAATAAAACCAAGCACAATAAGCAAGCATCCTTTTCTTTTTTTAAAAAAGGATGCTTGCTTATTGTGCTTGGTTTCATTCTGAATTTTGACATAAAAGCAAGCAGACTGATAAAAATTTTATTAATACTATACTGTTAAAACACAAAGTCAGTAGAAAAATTTGCTTGCCATTGACTTTGTTAAGATGTTTGCTAAAGTTTAATAAAAATACAGATTAATCCAAACTTTTAGTAATTTTAAAAATTTTCAATATTGCTTTCAAATATCTTAATCCAAAATTAAATCAATTATAGATAGCAATAAGAATTTAATAATAAATTTAACTTTCTCCTTCGTTTTAATTTGTAAATTAAATAATATTAAGTTATATTATTTAAGATACAAAAAGAATTTAAAGCAGCACTAATAATATTTCTTGTTATTAGGCCTATTAATATTGCAGATTATTTTAATGAAGAATTTGAAATGGATAAAGTTTTGAGATGTCAATCCAAACAAATTATAGTAAAATGTAAAAATATTTATAGAAGAAAAATGAAATAAAAATCTAAATTATTATTTGCTAAATCATTAAAATTGTGCTGCAGAAGCTTGCAGAACTTCAATTTGTATCATAAATAGGATTAAAAACAATTTATGGAAAGTAACCTCAACATTCCTGGAAAAAATGATCTAAAAGACTACAAAATAGCATTTAGATTATTTTCATAACTTTCATTTGTAGTATCCATAATTATTACATAGAGAAACAAATATCGACACTATCAAATTTATTAAAAAAGTTAAGAGGATATATGTTTTAATGGAGAAATGAGTATACTACACAAAATTTTACAAGAACTGGGTTTTAAATGGAAACATGAAATGAAAAAATTTTTGATAGTACAAAATGATATTTTTTAAATAATGAAAAGGAGTTTAAAAAAAAAAGACAGAAATGATGCATTGCCCAATCCTAAACCCATAATTTATCAAGAAGAAACAGATTCATATAAATCACATTTATCTTAAAGATTGGCAATATACTAAAAATATAGACATTTGGGTGTAAAATATAATCATCAAAAGGAACTAGATACAAAAATTCTCATGCTGGTTTGAAAGATAGTTTCGTGCCAAATACTGCACTATTTTTTAAAATTGTTTCAGAGAAAACTGATACCAAATTTAGCATAAAATTCTTTAATTGTTATGGATTACTATGCCATGCTCTAAAGTTCCCCACAATGATTTTGCAAAAAGTACCAAATTAAAAAAATGTTTGATAAAGCATAATATTCTCTTTGAAAATGACATATTAAAAGCTGAACTATTGAAGATCATTGGCAATTCAAATACATCAAAGAGATATATCATTTTTCAATCAATATAACTGGTAATATTAATAGACCTAATAACGAGAAATATTGTTACAAAAAGAAATTAAAGCAGCACTATCACAAATTGTAAAAACTTATTTAATTTACAAATTAAAGCAAAATAGCAAGTTATATTTATCATTAAATACTTATTGCTATCTATAATTGATTTAATTTTTACTGTTGTTATCTATTCTTAAATTTTCAAAAGAATACTGAAAATTTTTAGAATAAATAAATAAAGATTAATCCTATTTTAATAATTTTATAAAATTTTAGAAAATGTCTTAATAAAGTCAACATCAAGCAAACTATTGTGCTAGTATTTTAACATTATAGTAATGATAATTAATATACTATAAAAAAAAAATAATTATCTGTTAAAATATAGCAAATGACGAACAACTACACCTCCAAAATCTGCTTATTTGGTTTTATCTTGAGGATCAAATTATGTTTGACAGATTATATGTATACAATAAGCATGCTATACATGCAAATCATGAAATAACACACAACTGCTGTGACCCACATATTTTAATCCCTAATAAAAGAGAAGAGACATATTAAATTGTTTAATTCTTTGAAGAATAAAAGACAGTGAGATAAATATACAAAAACAAAGATGCAGAGAAAGTGTATTGCCAGAAGTGTGACATATCAGTAAAAGAAAAGAGAACAATACCTTAATCATCTCTTATCTTCAAAGATTAGACCAGTGTTTCTCAACCCTTTTTAAATCAGGGCACACTTGTAGAGTAATTTAAATTCTGAGACACACTTTAAAAATCCCAGACCAAAGCTAAAAAAATTTGATATATTTACAATAATAGTTGTTGATTTACTTTTTATGAAAATTATTAAATAATAATATTAAATTATATACATGAATGTAGTTTATAAAAAATAATCAATTAAATACCAAGTTTATATTAATATAGTATAAATAGTATTTATAGCACGAAATCAGTGTACTCTACTGCAAATAGTATAACTAATGATATAACTAGTTTTAATTTATATACAAAAAGTTAACAGGAGTACACTAAGTGCGAGAAGCTCATTTCTCCCACTTCTGATTTGTTGCTTTTCATTATGCTGTTGAATGAAATTACTCTCATCATTGCTAAAGAAGTTTCACTTCAAAAATCCCACCTGAATTAAAAATAAATTTAAGGAAAGTATTATCCATTCCTTTTTAAAGATTATGGAAATAAGTATCCAGTTTAAAATATCAAATGAAAAAGACTTGACTCAGCTTGGAGTCACATGCCTATCCATAACCTTTTAAAAGTACAGATTTTTTTTTATGTATATAAAAATCATAAATTATTCTTTCATTTGCTTGGGGTGCACCACCCAAGCAAATGAACTGAGCACCTGGCTACCTTTCAGAGCACAAAAATGTGCCAGGGCACACTGGTTGAAAAACACTGCCCTAGGTAATTGTTTGTTTGAAATAAAAATAATTTATTATAGAATAAATACCTGAACTACTTATTACAAAAATATTTACTAGTTTAATATTTTTGAGTGTTTGTCACTTAAGAATAATATGCATTTATAACAAGTGTTTTTCTGTTTAATAATCATTTCAAAAATAGTATATTAAATATATTTAATTTTTATGATATTTTATAATTTTTATGATTTTAGTTCCTTATTATTCAATCTATATATTAAATTTGAAATCATTATATAGTTCTTTTTTTAAGATATCAGTTAAGATTAAAAAAATTATAGTTGAAACTATTATAAATGAATAAAGTTATAGTATATGCATTTAAAAATATTTCTTTTTGTAATAGCAAGTAACATAATCATTATTTGATTATGTTGTTTACTATCAATAAAACCTTTATTTTTTTTCTTGCAATTTTTATTTTCCCTATTATTATTTTTATTCATATTTTGGAATTTCTTCAATAATGACATATTTTTAAATATAAATATTTATTATATTTAATAAAACATCAGTCATTCAGTTAAATATTATCAGAATCTATCTATTGAATTATCTGAAAGTGATATAGATATTTTGAATGATATATTTTTATAAATAGTAATAATAGTTATACTTTTCATATGAATTAAACTACAATATTCTAAAATAAATCTCTTCATAAAGAAAATTGTTAAATATAAATCATTAAATGGATTTGGATTAATGAGTTTTTTTAATGTTATAGAATTTATTTAAATTTAATTTTATTTTATATTTTTAACTTATTATTTGATAAAGGTTAAATTATCTGAAGTTTGATTTATTAAATATTTAAACTGAAAATAAAAATAAAATAAAATTGAAAATAAGAAATGAAAATCTGAATGAAAATAAAAAATTAAAATCTGAATAAAAAATTGAGAAAGAAACTATAAATCAAAACAAAATTAATTTTGGTGCTCAAGTCTCTAATTTTAATATATATCATCTTTATATTTAGACTTTCTGAAAAATATAATTTTTGAAAATATTATATAAAAAAATTATGTGAGAATAAATATATTTTTGTGCTTTTTTTAACTAATTTTTTAATGTCTCCATTTGAAATACAAAATATATAATAGGCTTAAAAGCTAGATGAGTTTATAATATTCAAAATATAGACAGACATATCTCACTTTATAGTGATTCGTTAAAATGGTATTTTTCAATTTTCTATATTTTTATTTATATCTCAAAATGAAAATTTTCTACAAAATAATATTTAAAATAGATATAGATAAAACATAAATTAACACATAGATGGGATGGCTTGAAGCCATCCTGAAAAAGTGAACATGTGAGATCTAGAATAAAATCTGAATCCTTCAAGGTGATATGCAAATTCTTTAAAATGCAATCATCTGACTAAGTTTTTAGTTCTAATGTTATTGTGCACTTAATGAATAATAGTGTAAATATGTTTTTAGGTATTTATATGCATTAATAAAATGAAAAAACCAGTGATTCATTTTATAGTGAAATTTGCTTTATAATAGTAGTGTGGAAAAATTATTTGAGGGTTCGAGACTAGTTGTCTATCTTATTCTTCAACAGTTTGGGTAGCCTCATTGGATATAGTTGACATGTGATATGTGATATAAATGGTACCATTATTAGTGAATGATTGAGAATTAATGTTATGAAAAATTTATAATGGACATAATACTATGAATTATAACGTGTCTTATTACAAAATAATTTTTTCTTGCAAATTCTAAAATATAATTGCTATTTAATATTTTCCAAATAAAATTTAAACTTTAAACCATGTTTTTTTCATTTTGTTCCATTATTAAACAATATAGTAATAATTAAATGACAAAAAAATTACTAAATAGTATCAGTTCTAGTACATAAAGAAAACACTCTAGGAACATAACACTAGGCCTATGAATTTTCTGGTTTCAGTTAATGTTGTTTCAGGTAACATAGCAATTTTTAGAAGTTTTGGGGACTAACACTAACATTAAATAAGAATTCCCTGTATTATCTATTATTATACATATAGCTTTATTTTGACTTACTTTCAAAGCCAACATAATACTACCAAAAATTATGCATTAAATAAGATAGTTGGACAGTTCTTATATAATTTTATTAGTAATTTTATATATAAATTGCTAAAGTATATCCAGTCTCTATAATCCTGAGAACAAAAGAAAATAACACTATAGCAGATTATAATATATACTATTTTCTTTATTTTAACCACTGAATATGAATAACTTGTATGATCTGAGAACAAGAATAATTCTTTTTACCAATATGTTGTTTTTATGTATTAAATATATTTTATATATTATGTGCAATATTTTTATATAATATATAAATACAGAAAATTCATTGTTTCTGTTCTCATACTATTTACAGGCTTTAAGCATCCAAAATGTTATTAAATAATACTATCTTTAAATTTACAGTACAGTACAATATCTCAAAATGCAATAAATTGTATCAACATAAAATTTGTTAGATGTTGATATTGTTTATCAAGATGATAATGAATGCTTAGAAATATGCTTATTTATTATTTTCAAATTATTATAGACTTATTGTTGTCTAAAATTTCTATTTATCCCTTTGAAAAATTATTATATGAGTTGTTTATTTTGAAAATGGCCTAAATCCATTTTTCAAAAAAATAAAGTTAACTTTTATAATAGTCACAATTCTATGTGATCTTTTCATTTTTAAACAATTTACATCTAATATGTTCAAATTCAATGAGAATTTGTTAACAGAAAATTAGCTAGTGAATAGAATGGTAAAAAATTTTATTTTGAAAGTGGCCTAAGTCCATGTTTGAAAACAAAAATTCGCATATACCCAAATGCTTCTAAGCATGAATGCTTATCATAGCAATAAACAGTCGACTAATGAATTTAAACATCAATGAATGTCATTGTTATTCTAGAGAACTGCTAAATGAGATAAAATCTAAATATTTGTTTGGGCATGTACATAAATGTCATCATAAAACTGCTTACGTCACAACGTGATGGCATCTAAAACAATAAAAATATTTAAAATTGTAATAAAATGAATAATTTTTGTACAATTTATTGATCTGCATGCTAGATTTATATGGCTGTTTTAAGTATTATTTTGTGATTAGTTTCCAATAATTTTGTTTTTGAAATATAAAGTTAATGGAAGTGATGCAGATAAACCACATGACTTATCCACTTAGTTTATTGACTCGAAGACACCACAGGACTAAAAGAGGGTCATAGTAATTAATATATTGTTATGAAATTTTTTGGATATGAATTTGCAAAATTTTTATAATTCCAGAGTTTTATAAGAATTTTTCTCAAGAATTGAGAATATAAGGAGATATAAATATAATTTGACTATATAAATCTATTGAAAGTGAATAAATGTTCTATTTTTAATTTTAATTTTATCACATAAAATTATAGTTTCTTTTTTATTTATTTTAAAGCTATTATATTTCAAGGGACTTATGCTTTTTCAAAAATTAAAAACATCATTTCATTAATTTTGAAAGTGGCATTTTTGGTGGCCATAAGTGACCACCATTATTCAAATTTTTACATTATTTAAAAAGTAGAACATTTATTTAAATGTTCTACTTTTTAAATGTTTATTAAGCTGATTGGATCAGTAAATTACATATTTTTCTAAACACAAAAACATTATATTACCATGTTATCAGTAACCAATATTTTTAAATTGACTCAGATGTGAACCCTTAAATATCTCAATTTAAAAACAAATGGACTTAAGCTGCTTTCAAAATAAACAGCTCATATATCATGGTCTTATTGACAATATTGTAACAATTATTTGGAAATTATTATAAAATTTTTTATGAGAGAATTCACTTATATTTTTCTTATAATTCTTATGACTTTTTTTCCAATCACCTTCTTATAATAATAATTATGAAAGTAAAACTGAGTTATATAATTGAAAACATTCTTTGTTTTAATTTATCAGCCAAATTTTTAGGCCTATTTTAATATTTACTAATGTTTACTATATGGATAGTATTTCTGAGTTCTCTAAGAGATAACCTACTTTTTTAGACTATATAATATATAAATCCAGAACATTTTTTTTATGTACAATTCTTCTTTTAAGAGTTTATAATTTTTTCTGTTGTTTACCTTACTATTAACTCTGATAAAAATTTATCATATTATTTTCTGATTTCATTAATGTAAACAGTGTTTCATTTAAATACTCAGATACCTGAAATAAAATATCTCTCCCAGTGTCTTTATATAAATTGATTAGAAAAGTATACCAGACAGGCAAAATTGTCTGGTCTGTCATTCTTCTTTTATGTAATATCCATAAATTTATAATTTTTTTCATACAAATTGTATTGTTGTAAACTTTGGAAAGGCACATATTGTTTTAAATGGTTTAAAACAATATGTGCCTTTCCAAAGTGCCTTTCCAAGGATCATAAAGGTGGATTTTATATTGTATGAATCTAAAAATAGGTTAGTTTCATTCCTAATATAAATATTGAATAATAGATTAAAATATATCTGCTATTAATTATTATCTCCTTGCTATTAATTGTTTTAGAATTTTTCTGAGATTTTTTCAAGACACTATGTTTTTTATATGACATTAACATAATATAATCTTAAGGCATTGCTAAATTTAAAATTATTTGTTATTGAGCTTGAGAAAATGAAATAGATGATAATTACAAAAGATAATTACTAGTATTTAATGTTTTTATTTGCTAAGCAAATGAAGTAATGAAAAGTTAAGTATATTCTATAAAAGAGAATTAATATCATTTATCAACCCTTTTTTACAGTTAAATTAAATTAATTCTTATTGTATAAGAACTAATTTATATATATATTATGTATTTTGAAATATTTTAATTTCATTTTCAATTTATTTGTTTTAGCCATATAACTGAAAACAGTATTGATTTGTTGCAAGATCAAAACAGTGAAAATTTTTCTTCTTCAAGAGTTAGTAAATTTCTATCCTTGCCTAAAATTAAAATTAAAGAATCTGAAGATAAAATATCTTCAGAATATGCTAGTTTATTAACAACAGTTACAAAATTAACTTCTGAAAATGAAACATCAGTTTCAAGAAGTGAAAATCAGAAATCATCATATTATAATAAAAATGTATATCCTACTTCATTGAGAATGACAGCAGTTAGTTCTAATGGAAATTGTGCAAGACAGATCAGCTTTAATGACTGTAATAATTTATTTACAAATGTAAATAATATATTACCTAAAACTTATACAAATATTGGAATTCAAACTTCGAAAATAGAAACAATTACAAACAAAGATGATGAATTGAATTATAGGGAAAACAGACTCTCTCTACAAGAAATATTAACTTCAACTGTTCAACAAACATTTCATCAAGAGTTGAGAAATATGGCTGAAGTAAATATAAAAATATTTTAAATATAAAATACATATATTCTCCAGTTTACATATATCTGGCTTCCATATAATTTGACTTTCTCTAAAATATTTTCTATATATGTTTTTTCTTTTTCTTCTTCCAGATATTCAGCATAAAAATCTACTGTATTTGTATATATTTAAAAATTCATATTACTTGATTTACGTTTTGTATTGTTTGTTGATCTTATGTGTCATATTATTGGTACAATAGTATTCTTTGTGGTGTTATATCCTTTTCAGTCAGAAAATAATATAATACTATAGATTGTGTTGTCCATGTAGCCCCAGAAGTTTTTGATTTAAGAATTTTTATTAAAAATTATTTTTCTGATATATTCAGTAATTCTGATTACATAAAAAGCTTCAATCCCAATTATTTGTATAAACTGGAGAATACTTGTACTATATTTGATAAATATACTATATAAATTAAACATAAATTTATATTTTAGTTTTTATTAACAATAAATTATTAAGTATAATATAATTTTCCTTAAAATTTTAATAATTTGTTTTTTCAGCAAATGGGGTTTAGGTTTATTGCTGGTGCGATTGGTTGCATCAGCATGCAATCACAATTATTATCAAGAAATAATTATACAAGTGTGAATACTCAAACAGAGACTATAGAAACTAAAATTCTCAAATCAAGCAAACATCATGATTTGTCTTTTAATAACAGTGAACCAAATGATAATCAGCAAAATTTATTGGTAGATAAAAAATCAGATGAAAATCCAATAAAAAATAAAACGTCAGAAAATATTAATTCAATTAATTCAACATCAAGTTGTATTTCTATGCAAAATAACATTTTACAGCGTACTCAGAATAATGTAAAGAAATCAAAAATCTTTAAGAATGATAAAGAATCAGATAATATGAAATATTCACTTAAATCATCACATATTAGTGAAGAAGAAATGGATTCAGGTAAAGAAATTACTCCTGATATTTTAGATGAATCATTAGCTGTTGAAATTTCAGTTGATTCTTGTATTGATAATATTACAATAGAGAAGAATCCTAATTTATCATTTAAAATTGAAGAATATGTGAATAAAATAACTTCATTACCTCTTGGTTGGACACATGGGAAAAATATTTCTGAAAACTTTATTCAAGATAAAGCACCTGTATTTTTAACCATAAATAAAAACTCTAAACAAATGGATAAATTACATTATCAATTTTTGAAAATTCCTGCTAAAACAGATATATTTACAGTACCATTTAAAACACAGTATGAATTAATGAATCGTTGTAAAGCAGAAGTTAAATCTAAGAATAAATATCCAGATATTAGAACAATATTACCAGATTTATTAAAATCTAAATCAATAAAGAATGAAAATAAAAAATTTCCTCTTCTAAAAAGCCTTGAAAAAAATTATGGACCTTTGCTTTATATAGAAGAAAAAAAATCAAATTTTAATTTACAAAAAAATTTTAGAAATAAACCAAGCAAAAATATTTCTATGAAACATATTCAAGATTATCTATCAAAGAAGCATAGATCAGATGAAACAACTGAAATAAAGTAAGTAACAATTTTGAATTTTGTTATGCTGAACTTAATACACTCAATTCTATAAGTTTGAGATAATAATAATAATTTATATATTTAGTTATAAGTACTTAAAGAATGTAATAAATCAATAATAATCTAATTGGATAATTTTCAAAATTCTTAGAAATAAATGTTATAAACTAATGCAGAGATTTTCAATAAACCTGTAACTCTTTCTTGCAAATAAGATTTGAATATAAAGAAAAAATTTGATACTAATTTTAAGCTATTAAGGATAATAATAATAATAATAAACGCACATTAAACGTACCAGAAATGCTCTATACCTCCATTACCACAGAAGAACTCACTTACACAATAAGACACACACACAACTGGAAAGCCCCTGGTGTAGGTGGCATCCAGAATTTCTGGTACAAACATTTTACCTGTCTTCATGACTCACTGGCAAAACATCTCACACATCTCATACACAAACCAAAAGACACACCTTCCTTTCTTACACAGGGCATCACTTTTATGAAGCCCGAGAGCACAAACACTCTAAACCCATCACAGTATAGACCAATCACATCCCCCCCCACCCCATACAAAATTTTAACCTTATGTATC
>WUQG02025925.1:0-11224 GCA_011317285.2 Androctonus mauritanicus | reverse complement strand
TGAACAATGTTGCTCCAATGTGGTGGATCTCTGTCCTGTTGAGAGATGAATGTTGGGGAGTCAGTAATCAGTTTTGGTAACAATCACAATTGCAACATAGCCAGGTAAATGCAACCTGTCACTGTCTTCTCAATGAAGAAAAAGAATCCATATAGCTTTGTCTGTGACATGGCACAGAAGACATTCAATTTCGATGAATCCCTTTCAAGTTTCATACTTACATGAGGCAATTCAATAGTCCACATCCTGACATTGTGATCATTCACCTTTCCTGACAGATGGAAAGTAGCCTTTTGTCGTTGAATATAATTTCCCTGCAAACTCTTTACCTTCCATAGCTTCCTGCATTCAAATACAAAATTCTAATCACCACCTAAACTTAAATGTATGCATCTCTTCATGTATTACCCATCTTTGTAGCCTTATACTTCATAATAAAAAATGTTTTGAAATCTGATAAATCATTTATGCTGGCCCTGTACTATAAAATAAAATAAATAGAATTTAATTCAAAATACATAAATAATATACACTTTAACCTTAATTTATAAGAATAAAGCATTTCTAAAAAATTTTTACAAATTGAATTCTTGTAAAGCAGACTAAATTACTATTAATTTAAATGGGAAAAAAATAATTCATTTTTAATCCCAAAAAATACTATTATTTTTTTACTAAAATTTCTTGAAATACCATCTAGTTATATAAATGAAAACAAAATTATTTCAATAATTAGCATTCATTTTCATAATGTAGCCTTAAAAAGTAGTTTTCTTAAAGAAAATCCTTATTAAATAGATTGGTAGACTATGTGGTAGCGTCTGTGTTTTGCACAGATTACAAAGTAAAACTATCATTTATTATTTAAGGAATCTAGGTTCAATTCAAAATCTCAATTTTCCTTGTGTTATATCCATATCATTTGTAAACATCAATTTCTAGCCTTAAAAGCCTACTCACTCACGGCATATTAAATGATGGAGCCATTTCAGGTTCTTCGGTGACAGGACCTGAAATGGCTCCATTGTTTACATCCTGATTGGAAAGTGCCAAAAAATTTGAAAGAAAGGAAGGAAAAAATGTTGCTATTTTAAAGGAAAAAAATGCTAATAGAAATAAATATCTACTGTTGTTTAATAATTATAATGAAATATTCTTTGTATGTATCAATAGTTACAATAATCCACTATTAATATTATCAAATCCAATTATATGACATGGTTTGCTCTTCCGTTTATTGCTTTCCATTCAAGAACAAATCATACCTTGGCGAGGTGACCTATTCAATTGAAAGATATGGTTAGTAAGATTCCTCTTAAAACAATCAAGACCTATGAAATTCAGAATTAACTTGATACTCCAGCTGATAAGCCAATGCTATGTTTTGCAGCCATTCAGCCAATAAGATGAGAATTAATTGGATTGTAGAGGATGATCAATGACTGAGATAGGATCTTTCATATAAATGCTGAGATATGAAGATTTAACTAATCTTTCCTAATATATTTTTTTTTTTTTCTTTTATTGTTATTATTATTGTGAGTATTTAATACAGATAGTCTTTGGACATCAAGTTGTTTAAGAACTCATTAATGGGAAAAAATAACACGTGATATTTGAAATTCAGTATCTTAAAAGATAACAAGGCATCATAGGTTACTTAATATTCCTGTGATATGTAGCAGCAGATGTATGAACTCATTTCAAATTCAAGCTGCAAGTATTGTTAATGGTTGTGGTATAGATTTGTTTAAGTAGAGGGGCTTACACCCCCTATATAAATCTTACCTTTTACAAATATATATTGGTAAAGAATTAAGAATACTATTATGTTTAATTTAGGATTAATTTACATTTTCACATCCTCTGTCTTAGAAAAGTAAAAAGTATAGTTATAGAATGGAACTGCCATTTTTTGAATGAATTCTCTTGTTACCTGATGTTATCTATTATAAATTAATATCACTGATCTAATTTAAGAATTAGACCATTTATTGTGAAAGTGATGCAAGACAATTTTGGAAAACAATAACTGATTTATAATTTAGTGTAACATTTTTATTTGTAGACAAATTACAGTTTGTATATTAAAATAATTTCCATATGCTTTGATTAATTGAAAGCTTATTGATAATCAAAATTATATAATCATTTATTATGAAAGTAGTGAAAATCTATTTCCCATAATCGAATTAAATACTGAGTAAATTAAGGAGTAAAACTGGGGCATTTTATAATAAAGACTCACCATGTAATACAAAAATTTGAAAATTTATAAAGAATTTCTGATCATGAATTCTGCACTCTCAAACATGATATTGTATGTAAGAAGTTGTATGGACAAGTTGTCTAAATGTGATTCTACAATATACTCATTGTTACTAACCTACTAAAATTTGATATAATACATACCAAATGTAGAAGAAATAAAACAGTTCATAAATTTTAATAAATATTTATAAATCATTTTTAAATTTTGTATCTCTTTTATGAAAAACATAATATATTTTTGTAAGGATCCTGCAGCATATGCAGGCTGATGTCTTGGGTCATATCATTCGAAGATCTACTTCTGACATCAATGTGAGGTTCGAGCAGATGGTCAATATAAAAATATGCATAGCTAAATTTTAGCATATTTTTGAATAAGGGTCATGAATAAGTGACACTGGGATCCAGAATAAGAGAATTGATTCAGAAATGCATATAAAACAAAATAGTATATATTTATTTAAAATAAACAGAAAATAAAACATAATATTAACATATTTCATTTGAGAGAGTTATTTGACGTGAGAGATCATACCTGGGAAAGAGAGAGTAAAAGAAATATACTTCAATCCTTCATTATTATTTATCTTCATTTCCTAGCCTCGTCAGATGTCCACTGACGGGACAGGACATAGAATCACACTTTGCTGCTACATTTTTCCCACCTTCTGCTTTGAATCTCAGGCAAACTTACTTACTTGTGTTAGTTTATCTCTATCCTGGGTAAAATGTACTGATCTTTTTTTTCACTTTTTTTTCTGGGAAAACATGTTGTCTTGTATTTTCTTTCTTTTTTTTTTTATCCTTTTTTTGTCTTTTGAGATACCTGCATGTAACACAACTCTTTGTTTCATCGTTTATTATTCTTTCTTTATGTTGTGGAAAACAAGGTTCTCTGGACCAAGTAGTACAATATTTTTATCATTTGTTTCCCTTTTAAGGTGTCACTCCATTCAAATTTCTTTTGTAATTTTCGATGAGATATGGGAGTGACACCTTGTATTCGACCCAAATTCTGGATCTCCACATTTTAACTTTGATATTTTCTGTGTCTTTAATACAGATAGTCCTTGACTTTTGAATTCAATTCAAATCAAGTTTTAAGTGGGTGAATGTGATCATAAGTCAGAAATATTTTATATCTGTCAATTATCCATTATCATTATTTATTATAAGGCAGCACAATATAACACCAGAATAAATTTAATAAATAAAAGGCCAAAAGAATTAGACATGAAATGGATGCTCTGGTATAACACACTAAGATACTGTCAAACCAGTAATGTTCATTATATATCAGCAGCAATTTATATGCCAACGAACATTGGGATTGCATTGACTAGTCACAATGCTTGTGTTCATAGTCATCACAGGGCTTGTGTCACCAGTTTTGTTCACAGTCATAAGCATAAATGATCATAAATTGAGGATAGTCTGTATTTCAGTGTATAATACAGGCAATCTCCAACTTATATAAATAGATCATTCTATAAAATATTATAAAAAGTCAAAACATACATTTATATTGGAACATATCCTATAGTACTAAAATAATACCCTATACTATGTAACAAAGACGTAATATAAAAAATAAGCACTTAAGTCAATAGGTATGCTTACTATTTTGGAGATCCAAATTCAATTCAGATTCCCACACCTTCAGTTTTTTGGCAGAGGTTCAGCTCTAGGCTGGCTTGTTAACTAAAACTAACCTAATAAACACATAAAATACATTTATATATGAGAGGATGTCAGAAAGTTCTTATCCTTGTCATGACATAGATGTGTTAGAGATCTAAAATTTGGTCCTCCAACTTTTCCTTCTCTACATTCTATTTCCTAATGCCACACATTTCTCATATCTGTGGAACAGTTGTTTAATCCCATATTTGTAAAAGTTGACAGATTTGGAGACAAACTTGCTCTCCATTGTCATGATCTCCTCATCATTGAAGAAACTTCTTCCCCATAAATGTTTTTCATATTTCAAAATAGGAAGAAGTCTGAAGAATACAAGGAATGGGCAAGGTTTCATAGCTATCTTTGCACAGAAAAGTGACTTTCTGAAGCTCATTGTACAGGTGCATTGTCAGCTAGCAGCAACACTCCTTTATTCCTTGATACTGTCCCGTAACTTTTGTAGAAAGTTCCTGCAGTATGACCCTGTTGTTGTCAATCCTTTTTGCAAATAATCTATCAACACGACACTTTTGTTGTCCCAAAACACAGATGTGACTTTACTGAAAAGCCTTCTCTTAGGTCATCTTTAGGCTGATATGACTATATTTGAATTCCCATTTCCATTGCTTCACAATCTTTTATGATGGACGTTTCTTCATGGATTTTTTTGTACAGTTTTCCCTTGATAGAGAAACTGTACCATGGCTCAATATTCAATTTTGTCCAGATGAAATTTTCTACTGTCACACTTCTAATCCTGGTTAAATAGGACCTGTCAAAAAAATAAAAAAAGGTTTGTGTATTAGTAAGGCAGTAACCTATCATTATTTACAATTACAGATCTATAACACATAACATAGTAAGAGTAAGAACTTTTTAGTCTCTTCTTATATGATAAATAATGAAATTAGGAGAAAAATGTTTGTATCTCTAATATAATAGCTTTATCTGCTATGATCAATATATTTCTGTTTTTAGTCAAGGAATGTTCACATAAATACATAAGTTGAGGACTCCCTGTATAGACTATAGTTTATGAAAAATTGATACTGTTTAGATAATATCTTATATTCTTAAAAATAAACATTGTTATTAAAAAAATAATTATTATTTATTTAAAAAAATAACATAATTATTTTTATATAGTGATATAGAAATTATACTGTTAAGAACCTTTTTAAAATTGTTTTAATTGATGATTTATTTATTAAGAAAGAAGAACAGATAGAGTTTATAAATCTGATGATGAAAAATTGGATAAGAAATTTAAAAATGTATGTTATTTCAATATTATAGTTTGATTAAATGTTGTGTTTTGGTAAAATTTTATTTTTAGTAATTTAATGAATAATATTTTTAGGAGAGTGGAAAAAAGGCAAAACATTCTTCAAATATTGAAGCTGAATTAAGTGATAAAGAAAGTGGAGAAAGTAAAAAAAAAGAAGTTTCTGATACAAGGTATTTAATTTTTTAAATTATAAATACAAATAATTTAATTTCTTATATAAAATTCTGTTGAAAAATAATAAAATTAAAAAAAAAATAAGTTTTCTTTAGTTTGAAAAAGTTTTTGATATAAATAAGCTTAAAAATTTGGCTGTCAAATAGAATAGAATATATTTATATAATGTGTATTTACAATACTATTTTTTAATCTTTTATGGTAAATGTGCCATTTTTCTTTTATCAAAGTTGATTCATTTCTTCTTTTTGCATCTAAAATGCTAGTCTTCAAGGCTATTCAAATATTACATAAGTATAAGTTTTGTTCCTCTCAGATAAATATTATTTATTTTCTACTTAAATAACTTTTTCATACAGCAACACATTAAATCATTTGCATTTTCATAATAATAGAATTATTTTCTGTTTAAAAATAATAGCTTTCAATTATTTGAATTTATTTTTCTTAATAACAAATACTGAATTATGAAATTTGAAACTATATTTTAGATTTATTTGTAATTTTTTTTCTATACATAATATCTAAATGAAAATTTCTTTTTCATTTAGATATTATGCATTCAAATTTACAGAATTTTTTTAATTCCAGAGATTTATAAGAATTCTTAATAATCAGGAATCCTGAAATAATAATAATTAAAAATTCTCAAGAATTGGGAATGAAATTTTCTTGTAAATCTCAAGATTTCTCGATGGGAATCTTGAGCACAGTCATTAGGTGACATGATGAGGTATCTTATGTTGTATGACTGAGAAAAAGAAAGTATATTTGGGAATGTTAAATGAAAGTGTGAAGGCAGATGAGTATAAGAAAGAGTGTACAAGAAGAGAGAGAAGGTGATGAGAGAAAGAGATGAGAAATTACAGAATTATTTTGAAGGGAATAAAAGAATGTTCTTTAGATATATGAGAAATTTCAGGAGGGAACAATACAAAATTCATCTTGTGTGAAAGATAGGAATAGTAGAATGCTGTGGGATGAATCTAGTGTGATTGATAGATGGAGAGAATGTTTCCATCAATTTTACAAATCCATTGGAGAAAGGGATGAGAGAAATTGAAGAGAATGAAATGAATGTATAGTAGTGATGCAATTCTAACATGCTAAATGTTATGTACATTTATATTGCATTTTTTGCTGGATCATATATCTTTCTATATATTATAAAATATTATTTTAAATTATGATTGACATTTAAAAAGTTGATTTTACTACTGTTTTAGAATATAAAATATAAACTAAGTCCAGAATCATATTATAATAAATTTACTTAGGATATGATCATTAAAAATCTGGACAATTTACCCTTCCTTAGAAAAAAAAAATTAATCCAATTGAAAAAATTAGATATGCTTATGCATAATACATTTTAAATATGCCTCCATTGCAATCATAGTTTGTTATTCCAAAGATAGAGACATTAAATGATAGTAGTAAGAGAGAAAGTCATTGGCACATTTTACTTGGAAACTAGAGATCATGGAAAATATTTCACTGTCAGTCATTTTGTGAAAATGGGGATACCAAGAAGTACAATTTATAGCATTATTGGAAGGATTGAGAACGGGAAAAACCTGAAAAGAAGTGCTGATTCTGATTGATAGCCTAAAAAGATGACTGAAGCAAAGAAGGCCAATCTTGAAGAATTGACTGTTGGTACATTTGGTCAAACCCAGCAAAAATTGACAAGAAAGTTCAACATTAGCCAACTCTATGTGAACTAAATCTTGAAAGAAAGGAATATTCAACAAATGGCAAAACTGAACAAGCTCTACAGAGGCATTTTTGAGGCAAAAATCTGTTTGGTTGTGATAGATGGCAAATTATATTTCACAATTGATAGAAATGACTGTGCTGGTAATAAAACTTACTATCACAAGCCTGATGTTGACATAAGTCTGTTGATCAAGTACAAATGCTCTACCAAGTTCTTAAAGAAGGTTTTGGTGTAGTTGGCCATTTCAGAGAAGGAAAGATGCAAACCATTCATTCATCTGTCCAGCAACTCTATTGATACAAAAACTTTTATATAAAGGAGCATATAATGACAAGACTGCTCCCATTCTTCAAGAAATACCATCATAGGTATTTAGTAAATACATCTTTTGATCTGGTCCTAACAGCTCTCACCATGCAAATGCATCTCTCAATGCATTTGACATCTTGGATATAAAGTACATTTAAAGAGAAGAAAACAGCCCAAATGTGCCTCAGTTATCACCTATCAAAAAGATATTGACACTTTCTGAAACAAAAACCTACAAAAATGGTTAGGAGACTGATAATGTTGCCAATCTAGAGAAAAGAATTAATCTGAAGATTCACCAAACCCATCTTCCATGTTCAAGAATCTTATGGCTAGGATGAAGACAAAAATTCACATAGCTGCCAATTATGGATCAGATTCACTTTGTAAATAGTTAATCTTTATACGAACTAGGTCAAAAATGCACTATACGCAAGTACTATGACAGTTTTTAATCAGTATAACGTTTTTGGACTACTGCCGTCCCTCTTCAGTACAGGTTTCTTAAGAACCAATTCGTTATACTGATTAAAAACTGTCATAGTACTTGCGTATAGTGCATTTTTGACCTAGTTCGTATAGAAGAAAGCAAGTTATTTTGTTGTGAATTGTTAATCTTTATATATGAACATGTATTTTATTTAATAAGTTTTCTTAAAACTGTGTATTTGAAAGTTTTATCCAGATTTTTAGTGATCACACCTATAATAAGACCAAAGTAATGAAAACTTATTTTTAAAAATAGTTTCACAAAGTTCCTCTTCAGTTACATAGAACCAAAAAGAACAGAATATCTAGCACATTTAAATTTTGTTACATTGGATTATATAATAAGATACATATTTAACTTTTTATTCTATAATTATATTATAAAAAACTTAAATATATAAACAGATTAATAAGCATTAATGGATAAATAACATAATTTTAAAAATAACTTTAAATAAAGAAATAATAAATTTATAAAAAATCAAAACCTTCCACTATTCTTGAAAAGTTTCTATATAATTACTTCATTAGTGTTTGTAATTTTCCAAAAAATATGTTGAAATACGGTGTAGTCAGTTGTGTTTAGTCCCACAGAATAAAACAGTTATAATGTACTTTTTTAACTTAATGTATTGTTCTGGCAGTTGAATCTGATGTCCCTTCTATACAGAGTAATCCATCTTGTAATTTTCTATCTCTTCTTCCTATGTGTTTCATTATATACATATAGGCTTATTTTTTATAAATATATTGCATATGTTGCATTTTTGTAGTTTATCTTTTGGCTCTTTATCATTTCTAATTGATATAAAGATATTGGAATTAAATTTTTTCAGTGATATTAATATCATACCCATTTTTAATAGCTTATAGTGCTTTTGAGAACATTGTCATGAAAACACCAGAAGAGGTCATTGGTTTTTTTTTGTCAGGATCTTGAGTGATATTTGCATTTTTATATTTATTGTCCTATTCCTTACAAAATTTGTTCTTGATCCCATAGGCTAATTTGTTAAAGTGCTTACCTGTAAAAATCATGTACTGTATATACTTATTTAGAAGTTAACTTCTTCAAAATATCAGAAAAGTGTGTGTTCAAACAATATGCTCTCCAGACTAAAGAGGAAATACAATTTTTATAAGTATCATTAGAAAGGTGGTGAATAATAATTCAGTAGATTAAATTTTCAGTGAATATTTGTACCAAAACAGTAGTTTGTTTAGTGATTCACATATCCAAAAAGTATACTTTCTGTTGATTAATCTGTTCAATCTTAATTTTGAGTCTATATCATTTTTATTAACAACAACAACAACATATTCATAGATTGTATCAAGATTATCGATGATGAGAAAATCATCATCTACACGTTTGTTATGCATTGTTATAGGTGAAAAGAATGAATTTAATAGCTTGTTCTTCAACTCTATTAATTAATAAATTTGTTAATAAACCAGTAATAAAAGAATTCATTGATGAAGCTCTTGCTTGAATATAAAGATACTATCATATTTGTAAAAAAAATTCTTGCAAAACAAGTGATCTACATCAGATATAATTTTCCCTGCCCCTTAGTAATCTTCCTGATTGGAAAGGGGCATAAAATATGCAAAAAAAAAAAAAAAAGATATAATTTTCCAATTATTATTATTTTGTTCAAATTGTATAACAATAAATTTAGCTCTAGGATAGCAAGTTCTAGTCTGATGCTGAGAAAGAGATTTTCGTAATCTAAGGGAATTAAATAAAAACTAAGAAATCCTCATTTTATGAATATAATTTATACAAAAATTTGATTTACAAGCCTTTAATCTGATTATTTGAGAAATTTATGAATAAAAGTTTTAAACATGAGTAAGGCATTTGTTTAAGGTGAAGTAATAAATAAAGAATGGAAATATAATAGACTTTATACAAGTATTTTTCATAATTTCCAAATTTTTAAATATTTTATATATATATTTAGTTATTTATTTATTTATTTAAAATTTGAATATTGTTGTTATACTAAATTTCAATATAAAATAGTCAGCCAGTTTTTTATAAGAATTAGTTTTGGCTTTTTGCCTATAAAATCAGAACTGAATCTGAGTGAAATTGTTCTCAGTCTTTCACAATCCATTTCACATCTTCAGTATGGACCAGATCAGATTCAATTCTAGATCAAATATCCATATTTTCTCAGGAAGGACCCCAGCTCATTGAACTAAATCCTTCAACTGATATCCTACTCTACTATGATTATGAATGGTTCATGGCTGGTATTAATGTGCTTTTTACATTTGCAAGGATATAGACACTGTAGGATAAGTTATGTTAATTTTTGTTAAACCACCTTATCAGACATTGAATATATATTGTATCTGGTTAATGGCTATATTTAGAGTCCATCACAGGCTGGCCAACATTCATGATAGGATCAACCAGAAAATTGAAGAATGGGTTCAACAGGCTGGACTCAAACCTCTAAAAATCTGATGTTATGGGATCAGATTTGTACCTAGATTCTTCAAGATAGTAAGACAGCCAACAGCAGTAGGATGGAAAGTAGCATAAACCAAGAGAGAGAAGAGCATATTAAATTAACAGTATTCATATTTAATTCCTAATATAAAATTAAAATAAACAGCTTTGATCAGGAGAGAGAATTTTATTACAAGAAAGTTTTTGAACTGCTCATGAGGTTGTCTTCAATTATATTACTGACACAGAAAGATTATAATGGTAGTTCATCATTTGGTCTTACAATTAAATAAAAAAGTTGCATGTGGTGAAGAAGGATCTATACAATTAAAATTTGCAATGTAAAAGAAGAAAAATAAGGATTTTAGAATGCTATGAAGATATCATTAAGTATGAAATAAGGAGGTGTATAAGTATAAAAAAGAAAAAAATAATGTGCACAATGATATATATTATTATTATTATGTAGTTGTTTATCAATGTGAGCATGGAAAAACTCGAGCAAGTGCTATGTCAGACAAGAGTCAAGACGTAGCTACTTGAAATGTTTAGTTGTGTGTTAACTAATTGTCTGTGTCTCTGCTGAGAAACTTTCTTACTATGTTACATGTATTGAGTAGTGATACCTTTTGTAGTGTTGTATGTCTTGGAGTGTAGATTGAGGTGTTTTGAGGCTTTTGTGTAAAGTGTGAGGAATTACTCGTGTTGAAAGTAGAATGATGAATACTGTGATTACCTTTTGCATTCCCCAAAGATGCTTAATTTCTTGTGAGAGTTCTGTATATTTGTTAATTTTTTGGGTGAATGCATCCTGGATGTTGTGTGTGTT
>WUQG02025914.1:0-11224 GCA_011317285.2 Androctonus mauritanicus | reverse complement strand
TGGCAATGCTAGAGCCAGCTTTAACCCCATCCTTTAATACAATCTATTACTATACTAATATTTCAGAAATATTTAAATTAGAAGATTATAATATTCTGACCCTAAATCCAAATTAATCTTAATATACTAAATTCTAAGTCTCAGGCAAACTCCGTTCCTAATATCTTCCAAATAATGTAGATTAAATATAAATTTAACTATATTCTATTAATATAAATTGTATTACAGAATTAATATAAATATAATATTAATTCTTTATAATATTTTAGGTGCTATTTTTTTGTGCAGAAAAATATGATATTGTTTTAGATAACAATATATAATAATAAAATTATAATATTTAAATAAAAGAAAGCGATTATATACCATACTATTTTCTAAATTTGGATAAATTTTAACAAGATACCAAATTAAAGCATATTTATTACATTTTCCCCAAATTAAATTTTTATTAAAAATTTAATTCGAAATTAAAAATAATTTATAGAAATTCCGAATATTATGAAAGTGACTTTCTGAGATTTATTTAGATTAGAAATATGAAAATTTATTTTTGATAAAAGATATATAATGATTTTTGATATTCTGTTTACAGAAACAATGAAAACAACACGAGTACATCCAATACCGAAACAGGAAGAATTGCCATATTTAAATAGCATTATGAGAAATAACTGGAAACCATTATTGAAAAGCATGTCAATATGCAATATGAAATTTGATAATAGTAAATTTTCGTTTCACAGTGTTAGCATACTATTTGCTTTTGTTATAAATACTCTACAGAGTAGTTTCGCAATAATATATTATTTCAGTCGAAAAATTGGTCTTCTGAGGAAATTTTTATTGTTGTTAATGTTATTTATCGATACTACAACAATAGTTGCTTACTATCATTTTCAATTTAAGAAAGCAGAAATTCTGATTTGCTTAAATAAGATATTCAAAATATCAAATGGACTTAATTGGAATTATCGTCTTTTAATTAGAGTGATATCTATTTGGGCAAATTTCATTCTTTTCAATCTTTTCAATCTTTTCATAGTCATCATCTTTGTATTCTGTAATGAAAACCAATTACATTATTCACGGCTTTTGCCTATGGACTTTGCTAAAGATGTTTCCGAAAACATCAAACGTGGTATATCTTGTTATTATCATTTCATGCGTTCTATATTTATAATGATGCCTTTAAATTTTTCTTTGATCTTATTTGTGGTCATCTGTAAAGAACTCGAACACGCTTTTCAATATTTACATAAACACTCATATAATGTCACAGTCATTCCGAAGCAATTAAATCAGATTATTAGAAAGTATTTAGAATTATTGGAAACAGCAAATGATATAGAAAATATTTTCTCTCCAATTCTTTTTATTTTCACCGTATCAATAGTGATTTCTATTTTGGTATACCTTAGTTTATTCGTTAATGTTTCTATGAAACCGCATGGTATAATCTATTTTATTTGTAACTGTTGCTTTCTGTTATTCATATTTTGTGATATTTGTATCTCTTCTTCTAAAGTAACAGGAGCCGCTTCAAAACTTGGAAGAAGATTTTATAATGTATCTGTAAGTTCTAATGAGACCTCGGTCAAATTAGAATGCTACCTGTTTTCAATCAAATGTATTCAAGATTTACCTTATTTTTCCGCCTGTAACATGTTTCAGATGAATTACAGTCTTCTATTGACTGTTCTCAGTGTTGCTGCGACTTATATTCTTGTTACTTATCAACTGTTTGGTAGTACTTGATTTAAATGTAAGCGTAATACTAAGAAGCAACAAGTCTTTATGTCTGTAGAATTATTATTAATTCAAACTAAATATAATGTATATGCATAAATAACTGCTTTTTTTTTCTTTATATTTTCCTTCCTATCTTATAAGGACGAATAATTAAATTAATTTTAATTGCAAAAAATTTATTTTTATCATGCCAATAATAATACTGAATGAAATTTGAAATTTGTAATTCTTTATGTAATTAAATTTAAACTTTTAATAATCAAATATTATTTTAATTGCTAAGTTATAATTATGATAAGATATGCCGAAGGCTTTTGCACTGACTGTGCAATAACCAAAAATAATAAATTTCAAATATGAAAATAAAAATAATGTCAAAACGAATTGATTTATTTATTTTTACATAACTTGTTTCAGAATTTATGGATAAATACAATATAGATCAATATAATATTAATTTATTTACACTAATGATACGAATGATGCAAAATTACACATGTTAACAAAACAACTAATAACCGCACATTATATAAACAAGAATGTCTAATAATAAGTATGGTGATAAGTATACCTTTTAGCTATTTGAAAATAAACAATTTTGATAAAATGATATTTGTTTCTATAATTTTTTATAGAAACATTGAAATAAATTAAGGAATTAAGTTTTATTTGAATGATAGCGAATACTAATCAAAATTAAATTTCGCGATTATTTTTTATCAATCTCTAGTATGACATAAATTAAATGGATGATCTAGATTCATAATTATCATTAAATTTTGAAAACAGTTTTAAAGTGATCCAAGTAGATAGAGTAAACATATCTGTAATATAAATTAAAATCTCGATTATCCAAGTTTTATTTGGAAAAATGAATCGCATATAGCAAAATTTGAATTGAAGATAAAGGCTACCGTGAAATAAGCTATAATAATTTCATGATTTTTGCTTGTCATCTCTTGGAAGTTATATGATATGCAATGTTCAAGGTGAAACTTGATAAAATATCGAAATTTTCCCAACTACTTCATAAATGAATTCTTTATGTTTCCTTTATTTTTATCACTGATAAATTTATTTATTTTTTAAAAAGAAAAAGCTGTAGGCTATACATGAGTTTAGACTTGAAAGACGAAGAAATAAATAATAGTAAGAAGGAGAGCACAAGAGAAGAATTAAAGTTTCTACCATAAGGAGTGTGGCAAATCACTAGCAGAAATGATATAATTAATATAATATATAATTAATAAAAGAGGCATTAAAATAATAAAATTATCGGTATTTCAACAACAATGATAGTAAACTATGTATAGAATATATACAGATTATTGCCACGTTTTAGCATAAATATAAAAAATGGTGAGATAACCTGACTACTAAAGCATAGAAGGTGGATGATATAAGTAAAAAGCTTGCAGAACTTGATACAAAAGAATAACTGTGGAGGACAAGAATAGCAGTAGGTCCGAAGATGAAAAGGACATGAAGATACAAAGAGCTCAACAAGCAAAACTATTTCATTGTGAAGGTGAACTGAAAAGTCAGTCAGTAGTGTAGAAATTAGTTGGTAGAAAAACACTAGTATTAGTAATGAATTTAGAAAATACTTGTAAATTTTTATTGTTTTCCATAAAAAAATTTTACATTACAAGCCAATTTTTCCTTCAAATATTGTGTTTCTTTGAAGTTCATGATGATTGCTATTGAAATCAGAACAATGGACGATGAAATGAATAGTGTTTATCGTACTAATGCCATCACAAAAACATTGTAGATTGTCAAAAATTTCAAAAAAATGTAATTAGGAATAAAAGTTTTCGTAGCTACTTAATACCTGAAAAGTTTGAAAATTGGATGTAAACTGAGATTTAATTCTTGCTAAGATGTTGTTCTTGCAAAGGAGTAAGTTATTTTTCAATGATCAGAAATGCCTCCGCAATATTGCCAATTAATTAAAGAATTCTCTTTTATAATATTTTTCAAATGAGATGGGAGAGTTTTGTTGAAAGAAATTTCTTTTGAATATGTTTAACGTTATAAAAAGTGTACCCTCTGTTTCATTGCCTTCAATTCCACTATGAGATACAGCACAGTTGAAAGAGATATTGTTATATTCAGAATTAGTTTGCAAAGTTTTGGTAATATTTATAGTAAATGGCTGAGTTGGTATAGAATGGCAAACAAGAGAAAGTGTAGATTAGCTGTTACTAAAGATTTGAAATTATGATGGTTTAAATACTATACTTACAATTTTCCTATTATTATGAATATAATGAAGACATTTGAGAATATCAAATAGTTCTGGGTTAAGCCTGGAGTATTTAGGATTTAGATTGAAATAATCCAGGTAGATAACGTAATTTTTTGGAATTGTAGATAAAAGAAAAACCAGATTCAACATGAGTTTTAGTTTTATAATCATTAGTATAGATAGGAATGTAATTATTGTTGATATTACTGATGTCCGAGAAAAATTTCTATGTCTGATGTCAGGATGACTTAAATCAGAATAAATTTCAGGAATGTCAATAGAGTAATAATGGAAATCATTAATAAGTTTACTATTTGAATTAGAGAACTGAATATCATTGTGTTTGATATAGGTCTAATTGATAAGTTTAATGGGAATTTTATGTTGGTGAACGATGACCCGTTTATAGAGAGCACAATGATTTCCAGATCAATAGTAAAATTCCAGCAAGAACAAACAAAGCTTCAGTGATGATAGTATGATAAAATTTAAGTATCCAAATGATATTTTTCTTTTGTGTAGAGAATATTTTTTTCTAATTATTAAATTTTATTGGTAGCATTTATTCAGATTGAACAAAACTAATTAATAGCCGATTCAAGCTAACAGAATGAATTAGTTTTTTATATTGAACTCTAAATCTCAAGTATTAGCAACGATAGGAAAGAGTGAGTTATTAAGCTTAGCTCTCTTAATAGGGATTTTAATGTATGAGCATTTCAATTGAGCTGTCTATCAAATATCTCACCTAAGTATTTCATATAATTAATATTTTGTTATTCTATGTTTTTCACAATAAATACTAATTCCGAACTGCAGTATTTTGTATGATAGTATTTTGTAAGATAGAATCATAGTTCTTGTTTTTTTGGTAGTTAATATTAGCTTAATCTTGGAGGAACATTTCTTGATGATCTTAATTATTTTATTAGCAATGCTTTCAAGACAAATTTTTTGTGAGATATGAGAAATAAGCCGCAGAGAAATTTGATAAAGATCAAGAAACATTACTAATATATATCATTATTTTTAGAAAGAATATTTTTAAAGAAAGTTAAAATATACCAACCTTGTCATACACTTCAATTTCTTCTAAAATAAGATCAAATCATTCAAACAATAAAGAAAATATTTTCTCCTCGTGTAGCCCGAAAACAACAGTTTCGAAAATGGCGGCATTCTTTCCAATAATTCCTAAGGGTCCACGTAAGAAGTCGACAAAATATTTTTCGGGTGGCGACACCTATTTCAGAGAAATAATACCTACACCGTCTTGCCCCGTGCCCCGTCTTGCACCACCTTCTCCTACTGTTTAACTGTTGATATTCATTGCATTTATAGATTTCTATATAATAAATTCTCTGAGATAATGATTTAATTCATTAAAAATATAGCTATTTAAAATTAATGCGGTGTCAGTTTATATGATCGTGTAAAACTCATGATGAAAATTTTATAAAATAAAATTATTAAAAAAAAATAATTATACAGATTACAAAAAATAATTATTACAGATATATATAATTTATTACATCTAATATTTGTAACATGATTTTTATTATAATATTCTTGTGTTTGTCTTTTGGATTAAACACAGAGTAATAAATAATATCACTATGGTTTATAAATAATTATACTGAATACGAGAATCTACAACAACAAAAAATAAATAAGTGATAGTGCATGTATGTGTGCTGTATGCGTATTTGCCTTTCTGCCGATTTTATAATACTGTATATATTTGTGATTTTATAATTTTATTTGTGTATATGTGTTTGTTTATCCATGGGAAATATCAGGCGAAAAGTGATCAAAATCCTTCTTGCGGTTGCGTAATTAAGGAGTGCGACGAAAACGCCAGTTCAATACTTTAGATCAGGGATTCCCAACATGGGGTATCTGTACCCCACTGGGTATATAAAGCTTGTCCAGGGAATACTGTGAATAGCAAGTAAATAAGTATATTTCCAATAATATATTTTCGAATTTAGAGACATTTTTATAAGAGCTACACACTCAAAACTAAAGAGTAATTACTATTGGTTCTTTTCCGACACGTTTATTTCTTAGTAGATATATTGATACTGTGTCTGAATTTTTATATTTAGATATTTCTGCTTTTAGAAAAAAGAAAAGTCAAAATATACTAAGAAAGGTGAGTGATCCTATTAATCTGGATTAACTCCCGAAAAGTGTCGAGTGCATCTCGAATTGAGGTTTGTTTATTTTGCGTTAATACTTTTACATTTTACAGAAAAGTTTAGTTTTATTCTATTGCTGTTATGCATATTTGCAATTGAGTGTTAACTTATGAATATTGTTTAATTTGACGGCTGTGGTGCAATTTTGATTGCAAATAGCCATTGTAGATAAATAAATAAATAAATAAATGAATAAATGAAATAATTTAAAAAAAAATGTTTAAAATACAATAATAAAACATTGAAAAATATTTCAAACACACTGATTGAAATATAATACAAAATACCTAAATACATAAATTACATTACAATAATCAATTAAATACATAAATACATACAATAATCAATTAAACCGAACAAAGCACAACATTATAAAAGTAAAAGTACTTCATAAATTTAATTAAACATTTGATACTCAGTAAAAATTCTCTGTTAGTTAAATCTATCAAATCAGAAATATAGGTAATATATTCCAGGGAGAATAGCCGATATGGGAAAGAACGTTTAACAATATTCAGATTTTAGTGTCGTGTGGCAAAAACATTATAGTTTCTAAGGGAACGTGAAGGCACATTTAACTTCATATCAATACAAGAAAAGTATGACTTAAAATAAAATAATAAAAATTTTGAATCAAAATAAAGTATCCTATTCTTCAATAAATTATCGATTTTATCAGTATTGTATTGGTTAGTATTTAGTAGGTGTTTATAAAATAAAAATTTGAAAATTGTTTTAGAAGTATTATTCAAAATAATTAAAAATGAGATTGCACAGCGGATGACCAAATAATAATACCATAATCTATAACTAATTGAAAAAATGACACAAATATTATTTTACGAATATGCATAGATTGAATAAAATAAATGTTTCTATAAAGAACACCCTGTCTTACTTTTCGTTTTTTTATTAACAAATCAACATGTGAAGAAAAAGATGACTTTTTATTAAATAATATACAAAGATTATTTATTTCATCGAGTATAGGAATTTTAGTTGAATGAAATAATAAAGTGTACAGGGTTCGAATGTCGCAATGAAAAACAAATGGATTTTATTTTACTGAAATTAACATATAATCTATTTTCCTTTAGCCAATTAGCCAGACTATATAAATCTCTTTGTAAAATCGAAAGAACAGAATTAATAATTTTCAGATCATCAGCGTAAGCAATTATAGTAGATTCAGTCAAATGAAACGACGGATTGATATAAATAGAAAAAAGAAGGGCATTTAGGAGCAATCCCTGCAAAACTCCAAATTTTAGTGGAATGGGATGAGACGTAAATTCATCAAATTTCACCGAAGCTTGTCTCTTATTTAAATAACAAAACATCCATTCAATTAGGTTGGGCTCTAAATCAAATTGAGTTTCCATAGTACGTTTAAGAATAAAGTGATCTATAGTATCGAAAGCGGAAGCGAGATCGAGATAAATAATATAAGTATCTTTCAGTTGATCTAAATTATTTAAAATTAAATAAACAATATAAGCGAATTTCATTTAAATTGAATAATATTCATATATCGTTTTGACAATCGTCCTATATGATATGATCGAATCTCCATCATTTTTAATAGGATTCTTTCCGTAGAATATTCCAATACTGTATGTATTTTTCATTCAAGTTTAATAATGTTTATACGAAATAGAGTCCTCAAAATAAATTAAATATTTCTCAATTATGATACGCCATATCGATCATTTACAAGAAATAAAAATTAATAGTTTTCAAAAGATCTATAAAATCAAATAATGGAAAGGATAGTGTGATTAATTTGTTCAAAACTAAAATGTATTCAAATGCAAATCGTTATTATGCCAGTAATAATGAAAATATTTTTAAAATTTTCCATACCCTCTATCCTTTTATGAATCTTTATAACACGCGAGTTTCATTGAAATCCAATAACATATTCTGTATTTTTTTTGCTTGAAAAATATCCAAAATAGAGAAATATTCTAAAAACTGTCAAAGAACACTCGAATGCATTTGATCACGGACAACTTGAATATTCATAACTTTAGAAAAACTTTAAATTGAAGTTCCTGTTTCATGATTTAGAATAGTTAAATAATTCAAGAAAATGTTAATTTTTATATGGACAATCTGCAAAAAGAATAAACGTTGATTAAATTAATATTTATTTGTTTGATAAATAAATATTGATATAAATTTAATTTGTTCGATAAAAAGAAAGCAGGAAATTAAATTTTATTCAATAAGCTGTATATTTAAATATAGTAATTGCGTGATGCGTTATATATTCGTCATATATTGCTTTATACTTAAATTAATTTCGCATTTCATAGATTATCACGGCCAGTGTTGATGATTTCTTTCAGAGCAGATTTTAATATATCTTGGGATAAGTACTAAAAATTTTTTTGATTAATTAAAGTGAAGGAAATTAAGAATCTTCACGAAATTTCAAGCATTGAAATTTCTGTTTTTGAACAAAATTTTCAGTAATTTTCCTTTTATCTCAAATATTATTGATCTGACAATTGTATTTGAAAAAAAATATTCATTCGGACACCGACTGACTAAATTGATGCAGCAAATCCAATTGTTATCTACGAATTATAACATTTTTAAAATGGCAAATATCGCCAAAATTTCCAGATTTTAATCGAAGTAGGATATGCTACACAATAGAGTACAACTGGATTTGTAGCAGAAACTCCGTCGTCTGCAACGCAATCAAAAAATTCAAACTGGAGACTGAGAAGTGGAAGTGGTGCGCTCTCTGTATTTAATGGTAGATTCTGTAAATAACACTCTTACATTCACTTGGTGTGAAACGTAACCTCCGAAATAACAAGGTATGCCTGCATACTGTTTTAAGAGAATATTTATGATCATAGAAACTAATAATTCAGATGAGTATATAATAAAAACATAATAATTTTAACTATGCTAATGATTCAATATCATCTTTGTAAGAAACAGTGTTAATTTTTTAAATCTATAAAATATTATTGAAAATAAAACAATTTTTTATCATTGAAATTAAAAATCCAAAAACGATTTTTCGGAAAAAATTAATTTCGTATTTTTGTTAAGAAAAATACCTTGGTCATTTAATAAGGATTTATATTTAGTTTTGAATTATTCACTAAAAATGCATTTTCTAATAGACTATTGAATCATCTAATTGAGTTTGATATGTTAGAAATAATTAATGAATTATTGATATAAATTCAGTTTTTTCCGAATAATTTAAAGTAGGTCTACTCCAAAATTCGCGAGTTTAACATGTTGTTTGTATTTTCTCTAATTAGAATTCATTTGATGTTGTGAATTACACACTTGCAAATTTAGTTGTTGTTAAATTTTTTTAGATATAAGTGATGATATAAGAAAGTTTTTACAACTAATAATCATTATTAAAAAAACTTAATTTGTCTTAAATTCCACTAATTGAATTAAATTATCTTTAAAATGTAAGTTTTCTTGAATTTAATATAATTTAGCAATAAATTCTTCTTGCCTTTGCGTATTACTAAATCATAGATATTCTAAATTTTAAATCTTCTGGAATAAAATACTGATGCTTTGTCATATTACTAATTTTCACGATGTAAAATTAGTAATATGACAATTAGTAATTCGCCATAATTGCTACTCCTACACTTATTATCTTCAGAACAATTATGCAGAATCATATTTTAATGCAATTTCTTATATGAAAACCAATATTTTTTCTAAAAGTTTTTGCTGGTTTAGAAATTCAAATTAGTATCAATGCAGAAATCCTGATTTAATCTATTACATTCCTTCAATTATAACTCCATATTTTGTAGATATTGATCTTAATTAAAAAAAAAAAAAACATTCTCATAATTTGCATGATTAACAAAAATATGAATTTTGCAAAACATTGTTTTATATAATTGATCATATCAGCACTATATCATTCATATTTCCTGTTGTAAGCAATATTAAAAAATTTATACTAATATGGAACATGTTATTTATATCCTATCCGATTATAGAGCGATTATAGAATATAAGAAATCAAAATTACTTATAGTGAATTTAATCGAAATCTGTTGAATATTGAGAATTGTGAAAATATATAGCTAAAGAATCAAAGCTATTTAATTGCTTCCATTTTCACACTTCATCATTATTATGGATTGAATTTAGTGATTCAAATTTTGTGTTTTTCTCTATAGTTTTTTATTATTTTACATTCTATTTTCTTTGTTCTATCAACGAAATTTGATGAATAAAACTTATAGGAATTTTATTTGGGAATAAAAAATACTAGATACACGAATAAACCGTTGCAGCTGGTAGTAGTTGAGTTGAATTAATGTCGTGTCTATTGATTGAGTGTTACAAGTTACTACGCAACTTCTTATTTGCGAGAAATTATATTCTCCATCAAATTCAAATAAATTTATCAGTCGAATTTAAAACTTATTATTATAAAATTCTAAATTATTGCACTTTCTTCAAAAAAAATTAACATTGATATTCTTTGCATTTATAGATTTTTATATAATAAATTTTCTGAAATGGTTACTTAATACATTAAAAATGCGCAACTGTTTCCAATTAATACCATGCCCATTTGTGCGATGGTATAAAACTCATGAAAATATTTTAGAAATAAAACAAATTATTAACAAATATCTATACAGATATATGTAATGTTTTACATATAATACTTGTAACATGATTTATACTATAATATTCTTTGCTTGCTTTTGGAATTAAACACATAATAATAAATATCACAATGGTCCAAATAAATACCAGGACTATATAAAAATGAAACATTACTGTATGTTGATGCTTATTCGTATATGTATGCTGTGTATTCGTATTAGCGTTTCTGTTCTGTTATTTCAATTTAAATGCAATTAGGTGGATACATAACATCAATATTTCAGTATGTACTAGTAGATTATTTCAGAAATACGTCTTCCATAAAAGAAATTGTCAATTATATTGCAAATTATTCTCGTATCAAGAAAGAGTAAATCGGAATAAAAGTTTTTAT
>WUQG02025903.1:0-11224 GCA_011317285.2 Androctonus mauritanicus | reverse complement strand
TGGCTAGAGGGGTGGAAAACTGTTCATATTTTATAAAATTATAGCATCAGCGCTTCTAACATAAACTTTTAAACATATACATGGCACATTTATACGTAATCATCCTCCCAGAATACAAAGTCGCTTTTTTATATTCCTACATATAGGTATATATACTTAAAACTTAAGGTTCTTCGGAGGCCTCCCTGATCAGAAACCCTGAGCAGTCTGCCCCCTCCGACCCCCGCCACTGAGTATACATAAGTTTATTATTCTTTTGCAATTTAAATTTCCTATTAAAAATTTAAGTAAAAAATTAAAAATGTAATATTTAAATTTTTAAAGAAAAATTATATCATAGTAATGACTAAGTTACTTAAAAAATATTTCCAAATATTGATTACTATAATTAATTTTAAATACTACTTTAATAGTTCTTAATTAGTATGTATATGTTTCAAAAATACCATCACGTAAAATATATTATCTTCTATGTTTTATCTATATATATTGTTCTATTTTTTGCTAAATTCCACAAGAGCAAACAAACAGTGGAACAATATTAAATGCTTTATCTTAACAGATAAATCATTATACAGCGGAAATCTCGTTATATATGAGAGATATGCATTATCAGACGATTTTATGCAAATTTAAACTTGTATCTGAGTTCCAGCATTGATCGTGTATTGCTAACGAGATGTGCATTAGTTTCACATATGATTTTATTGTGTGCAGAATATTAATTAAACTTAATAAAGAAAAAAAAACAAAACAATACAGGTAACTAAATTTTTAAATAATATTATATACGAGTATAACACGGATTCATATAACCCGACGGAAAAGTTGTTAAAAGTTATCATGGAAACGAACTTGGGTTATAATAATCCAAGTTCGTTTCCATGATAACTTCTTGGGTTATTATGGAAACGAACCTGAGTTATGATAAAAAACCAAACAATTGGGTTATAATAAAAACCAAACGTGGGTTATTATAACCAAACGATGTTTATCGTTTGATTTTTATTATAACCCACGGATATTATAAATAACGAATAAGTAACATTAAAAAAATTATCCTACGCGTTATATGGAACTATTTATAGCGTTGTATGAGTACTTAGTTGCAATTTTTTTCGTCGCGTTACACGAATTCGTGTTATAGGAGAGCGCGTTGTACGGGAGAGTACTGTAATCTATATTTAAGATAATTCTTGCAGTTTGACACATTCTAATGCTCATAGATGGCGTTACATTAAGTCTAAAATAGCTGGAGTATATACAAGGTGAGCATAAAAACATTCTAAGGTTTGAAAAGGTAAAATTTTTATACCGAAAGGAATATTTTGCCTAGCGATCTAGCGATTATTTAAAGAAAAGAAATGAAAATTGTTGAGTTAACTGAATCATAAATATCAATTTTATCACGATATTCATGTTAATTTTATTTATTTATTTTTTTTACGTTTTTAAATCTGGGAATGTTTTTGTGCTCCCCTTATATATAGGTAATAAATCTAAAGCTTCATTAATGTACTTAATCGTCACTTCATTTTTCTCCTTTCATAAAATTCTGCATATAAATAAGTCGATATGTTTCTTAAAGTTTAAAAATTTTGAATTTTTTTTACACATTATTATTTCAATGGATTAAAATTTACGTTTTAATTCCTTATAAAATTTTATGTTAATGCTCTTATCTATAATTAAATTTAATATCACAACTGCTCTATAAAATAAATTATCATCTCTCACTTTTCGCTTAGAAATCTATTTAAACTTTCACAATTCATTCAAAATGAATATCCATTTAAATATCTCACTATACACATACACACACACAGCAAAACTCATTTGCATATTTATGACACCAGAAGTGATTATTATGCATATAACAGAGATTTTGTATATAAAGATTTTATGACTAAGCATACGTAAAATGGAAAAGAAGAAGAAGAAGAAGAAGAAAAGAGAAAATAGATTAATAATTAATTTATTTAATTAAATTCAAGCGAAATTAATTTTTTTAATTAAATAAAAAAACAGCAAATTGAATAAAACGAAAAATATTATAAAAGCGTTAAAGATTAATAGGAAAAATCCCTTTTAGAATATATCCGTCTAACAGCTGTTAGATTAATTGAATACGTTGTTTCACCAGGATAACCTTAAGTGTGTTTGGAGAAGTAAATTAATTAAATCACGTTAATTGAGCGAGAGACAGAATTAAAGATGACTGGCATTCGCTTTCTCTTTCTACTTATCGCTTTATAAAACGTTATAAAATATATAACAGGTATCAAAACCGGATTGCCATAAAGCAACTTAACAAAAAATAAATTTAAGAGAAAGTATACAAAGGAAAAAAAAAAAAAAAACGGACGTTACAGACATATAATATACTTCCACGTGATTGTTGCACAACATAAAATGCATTAATATATATTTCTGATATAAACGATGCACCTTAGAAGTGGATGAGTTTAGTACACATCCTTGGTTCAGTACCACCCACTCTCGCATCTGGAACAGATGGTAGGGTGATATGTCCAGGACACTATAGCACAAATCCGTGATCCTTTGTCTCGGTGACAACCTATTGTTAATACAGTAGATAGAGTAAGTTTGGCATTGAAATTTCGTTCTTCTCTTTGATGTTTCTCAAAAACTAAGTTGTAGTAATAATTTTGTAAAGGAAATGGCATCCGATCCTAGATTAAACTTTAAAAAAAAAAAAAAAAAAAAAAACGTTGAATTTTATAAATGTGAAATTTGATAAGTCAAGTTGGTTAACGGTATTGTTTTTCTTTCATTCAATCGCGAAAATTTATTACAGGAAATGAATTTAATTTATATTTTATAACAAATATATATATATATATATATATATAGTACTCTATTTTTTTTCTCTCTGATACGGAAATATATTTTTATAAAATAAAAAATTCAAAACTTTTTGAAAGCAATTGATTAAATTTTAGAAATAATATATTTGAAATATTTTAAGAAACGATAATTTTATTAAAAAAATTTTTTTTTTTCAAGTATGCCTGTAGAATATGCCAAGTTTTTTTTTTTTTCAGTCGGTATAACTTTACAATAGAAGATTATATACGCTCCCGCATTTATAACAATATTTCTTCCCAGAGGAACAGTTCAGCATTATGTTATTGCTAGACCATACTAAAGCTGGATGTGACTTTGCCAAACTGTAACAAATGTTAGGTGTCTGAAATACCTAAGATTAAATATACAGCTTCTTCGACTTACGAATCGCTCAACATATGAACTTTTCGAGATGAGAACTTTTTCATATATTTTTGGCCTCTAGATATACGAACTTATTCTCGAGATATGAACCGCGATGCTTATTAATATTATATTTGTAAAATATTTTCAACAGTTTTGTATAAAAATATCTTAATTATTTTTTTTTTTAAATATGCATATATATAAAGCTGTTAATGAGATAAAGACCGCTTATTCTTGATGATAATAAAGATCTACATAATAATTATTTTTAACTTGGATCGCGAATTAAAGCCTAAGAGAGAAAAAGAAGCAACTGACGACAAATCGAAAACTGAACTACAAAACAATCACAAAAAAATTGATACTTTTTTTTATTTAATGGAAGCTGATTTTTATACAAAGCATACAAAATTTAAAAATTTCAAAAATTAAAAATAATAATTGTACACAAATGCATATTATTATTATTATTATTATTTTATTGTTTTCGAAATTTCTAAATCTGGGAACTGATTAATTGATTTCCCATAAGATAAAATGGAAAACTGGCTTTCGAGATACGAACTTTTCGAATTACGAACCGCGCGGCTAGGAACGAATTAAGTTTGTAAGTCGAGGTACCACTGTACAGTACATTAATTTAAAGAGTATTTAATGCACAACTCTAAATTTTAATAATCCCTAGTAAAGCATCAACAATTGAAGAATTATTTGTTTATAATTACAAATTATATCTTATCAAAAATTGCACTCCAAACAAAAGAAATTTTAATATTATAAAGCATTTTTTATGGAATTTTATTAATACAATACTTGGTAATGTTGATGCAATGAGCATGAGTCTAACGAAAATATTTCCTTAATTATCACAAGAACAATATATTTTTTTTTTTTTTACATTTTTATGTTTAACACCTCTAAATACTTTATATTGTATTATTTTCGAATTAAAAAACATCTGTTTACTCTTAATACAAAGTAAATCGTCGATAATTTATGTCTAAACTGGCTATACCCTCCATATTAACAAGTGAAGAAAAAGAATTATGTCTACTAACCTTGCCTTATTTTATAACCAAAAAAAAAGATGTAATAATTTTTATACATCAAAACTTTTTCTCTAAGTAGCTATATTATATAACTAAGTTATTAAAAAAATTATTAATTTTTATAACAGAATTTAAGTAAAAGATTTAGAAAGTTTACAAAAAGAAAGATAAGAAGTTTAAGAAAAGATATTAGTTTCTGAACAAGATATCATATATATATAAGTTATATCTAGGTTTTTATACATTTCTATAGCCTGGAGCTAAGGTTTATGTTTAGGTTAGTCGTGAATGGTTCAGCAAAATCGAACTATTTGACAGAAAAGTATAAATATGATCGAATACTTTTTTTTTTTTTAATTAAAAATATTTTTCGTTTGTGACGACGAACGAAAAGAATTTGTTTTAAAAAAAATTCGATATAAAAAGTTAACAAAATATTTATTAAATTAATTAATATATTTATTTCGAAGTATTAAAATAAAAAATATATATTTGTTCTATTAATTATTTTCCGTCTAAAAACCACCAATTTTATAAAGCAATCAATAATCGTGTTTTTTTTTTTTTTAAGTTTACTAATTAAACTATAATACTTTAAAACTATTTATAATAAAAAGTTTTAGTTATATATAAAAAAAAAATTCTTTGTACGAAGCATATTGATCCAGGTATATAACTAAATAAAAGTTTAGTAACATATATCCAGCTAATTACCAGTAAATGTCCAAGTAAGTGCTTTCGTGTATTTTTTTGTCAACTTATCAAAGTAAGTAATGGTTGTTACACCGGGCAATAAACTTATAATTACTTTCATAGTCTGTTTAAATTATTTTATGTATCTTTTATAATGTGTACGACATCGAAAGAAAGTTCATAATGTCGTTAAATGACGAAATAAACGATAAACTATAGAAAAAAGAAAGGATACCTGAAAGCAAAAAAAAAAAAAATTACTGCATTAATTTTTCCAACACGAGTGTCATAAACAACTGTCTAAATTTCGCTATTTTATAAAGCATTATTCAGTGTATGATTATTATTTTTTTCTACAGTAGTAAATTTATTTATCTATACGCTCATTACACGCTAATTTTTTTTTTCTTTGCGATAACAGATTTACAGTCGAATTATTTTTATGTTTAGATACGTCTCCATCATCTGACTTAGTTTTTCTCCATTGTTGAAGTTTAACTTAAAAAGAGAGAAAAAAAATTCGATCGTCAAGAAAATTGTTTTCCATTTTTTTTTCTATTTTGTTTTTTACGCTCAGAATTTTTTAGTATTTATTACGAACGAGTCCGTATTATTTTTTTTATAATACGTTGAAGTATGTATCGATTTCCAATATTAAAAATAAAGTATTGTATACTGAATTTTTTTATATAAATTTTTTTAAGTTTACATATACAATTTAAAAGTAATTAGATGAAAAATTGTATTTTTAAAAATAATGAGGTTTCATTTCAAACAAAAAAAAATTCTTGTTATTATTTAATAAGAACTCTTCTTAAAAACAAACAGAAAAATTATACAAAAGAATATATTTCAATTTTCTTGCTTATTTAATTTCTGAACAGTCAACTCGAAATTTATATACCTAACTCTTGGACATAAAAGTTATACTACTGATCAAGTAATATATTTACAGTATCTTTCTGAAACTTTCAGTAAAATATTTATATCTATTTTCTTATATTCCCAATAGTAAAGTTCTCGAATTGCTATTTTAGGTCATTCTACCATAAAGTGAATTTCCTTTTTTCTTTTATTCTAAATGTTCTTATGGATTTACTTTTATAATACCCGATTTATAAAAGAAAATAGAAAAAAAAACAAAAGCGTTTTTTTTTTTTACTAAATTTAGACGAGTTAAAGAAGAAGAAAAAATTGAATCAAAAATGTTAAATTTCCTTTCTAGTTGAAGTAATTTTGACAATAATTATCACTTACAGAAATTTACGCATTTCTTATAAATGATTAGAAAAATTTCAGGAGAATATCTCTAGCATATATGAATACCTTGTATAGCGCGAATTTGAACAACGCGGTTTTTTTTTTTACTATTATTACAGATATCAATGTTGGCAACACTGATAAGTGACCCTTCAAGCGCCGCAGGTGACAACCGAGTGCCACGCTTATGCGGTATCTTTTCTATGGCTCTCACGTAGACACGTTTTTTTCCCCGCGGCATTTTATTATTTACGTTAATATTAGTATTTGATATTGTTTTATTATTTAAGTATGTGTGAAAAGAGACAAAACAAAGAAGACATTGTTGGAGTAAGAGAAAAAACGCAAATGGTTGACATTAGAGAAGAAACTTGAAATTATAAAATGTCACGAGAATGGCGCTTCGTTTGCTAAAATAACACGTGAGAATTCGATGAATGAATCAGCTGTACGAACAATTATTCAGCGCAAAGATTAAACAGCATAGAATGAGCACCGCTTCTTATACGTCAAAAATGATCACGAGAAATCGATAATCTACAATGGAAAATATGGAACCCCCTTCTAATGATCTGCATTGAAGATAGTAATCAGAAAAGATTCCTTTAAGCCAAATGACAATCGAGGTAAAAGCAACAAATTAAATTGAAATCCATTATAAACAGACCTCGAACAACGCGGTTTTGCATAGTGTGGACGCTTCTTGGAACCAATTAACTGCGCTATACAACGCGCTATAGAGAAGGAACTTGGAATTATAAAATGCCACGAGAATGGCGCTTCGTTTGCTAAAATAACACGTGAGAATTCAATGAATGAATCATCTGTAGCCTACGAACAGTTATTCAGAGCAAAGATTAAACAACATAGAATGAGCACCGCTTCTTATACGTCAAAAGTGATCGTGAAAAACCGATCATCTACAATTGAAAATATAAAAGCCCTTCTAATGATCTACATTGAAGATAGTAATCAGAAAAAGATTCCTTTGAGTCAAATGACAATCCAGGCAAAAGCAACAAGTCAAAACATATTAAATTTAAATCCATTATAAATAGATCTCGAACAACGCGGTTTTGCATAGCGTGGATGCTTCTTGGAACAAATTAACCGCTCTATACAATGCGTTATAGAAAAGAAACTTGAAATTATAAAATGCCACGAGAATGGAGCTTCGTTTGCTAAAATAACACGTGAGAATTCAACAAATGAATCATCTGTACGAACAATTATTCAGAGCAAAGATTAAACAACATAGAATGAGCACCGCTTCTTATGTCAAAAGTGATCGCGAGAAATCGATCATCTACAATGGAAAATATGGAACACCTTCTAACGATCTACACTGAAGATAGTAATCAGAAAAAGATTCCTTTGAATCAAATGACAATCCAGGAAAAAGCAACAAGTCAAAACAAATTAAATTGAAATTCATTATAAACAGACCTCGAACAACGCGGTTTTTGCATAGCGCGGACGCTTCTTGGAACCAATTAACCGCGCTATACAAGGCATTCCTGTATTAAGTAGTTAGTATTCAAGTTTCCTAATGAAAGTAAAAAAAAATTGATACATTTTAATAACATAAAATTCATTTAGATAATCAGCATTTAAAGAAAATTATCGGTCTTAATAAAATAATGATAAATCATAAGAAAGAAAAAAAAATTCTTTCAGTAAGTGAATTCAATATTAATATGAAAAATATTCAGGAATATGTTCTTTTTTTATTGAAATTCGCTTAACAGTATAAATGACAACAGCACTGAAGCTGCACGAAAATGTTTAACATAAACACTCACGCAATTTTGATATACATCTTTCTTAATATATTTACCCTTTTTTTATACATTAGTAATAACTTTCACCCAAGAAACTTTCTCTACCGAATTTGTAAAAAGTTAGAAAATTATTTTCATTTGGTTATTTTTGACACGCAATTCCTTATTTTACAGTAATATTTTCCCATATAATTAATGTTTCGCTCTAAGTGCATCAGTTTTTTATGTATTTAGTGAGAAAAATATATATTTTATAAAATATCCTACTATTAAAATACAGTGAACTCCCCTATAACGCAATAAAAATTGATACTAGTATTCATACAACGCTATAAACAGTCCCGTATAACGCATCGGATAATTCTTTTAACATTACTTATAATATTCGTTGATTATAATAAAAACTAAACGATGTTTATTTTGTTTCCATGACAACTTTAACAACTTTTCCGTCAGGTTATACGAATCCGCGTTTTCGGAATCCGTGCTATACGGAGTCTACTTGTATATAATATTTTTTAAAATTTAGTTACCTCTATTCTGTTTTGTTTTTCCTTTATTAAAAAAAAAAAACTCTCTCTAAAACAAGTTAATTAACACTCTGCACACAATAAAATCATAAGTGAAACTAACGCACATCTCATTAGCAGTATGTAACTCACAGACAGGTTTATATTTGCATAAAATCGTCTGATAATACATGCCTCGTATAACGCGGAACATATCCTGCACGATGTACGGGAGTCCGTTGTACAGTTAGCCCTCGTATAACGCGGATATTAGGTTCCATTGAAACGCCGCGTTATACGAAACTCACATCACACAAAAAGGTAGAATTATGTTTATTCAGTCATTTTCAACAATAAACACTTTGAACGATAAAAAGCTAACACTACGCAAAAAAATATGTATGCATTACATATATGTGTGATAAAAGGTAATTCCCCTCAATATAAATTCGTAGAAATTCATAAAAACTTGTAGACCGGGTGATATCGAAATCGCGTTGTATAAGTACCGCGTTAAACGAGTGTTTACTGTATACTAAAAAAATTAAATTGATCATTCTATATTAACATTGCAGATTAGTGATTATATTTCTAATCTTTTGATCTAAATTTTACAAATAAAGAACAGAATATATATATAAAAATAATTTGTTATAATAAAGTTTTAATGACGGTTTCTGTAACAGCATATTTTATTCAATAGTTTTTTTAACAGAAAGGTAATGCGCAATATTTATTCGTTTAATTTTTGAAGAGTTTGCAATAAATCAGAAAATTCAATTAATTCCGTCAAACTTCTATAGCTTCTTTCATATAAAATGTATTCAAAAAGAAGAAAATTCCTAAAATTTTATATATATATATAAAATAAATAAATAAATAAATCATTTTCATCATTTCTTTGAAATTTCAAAAAAAAATTTTTTTTACTTTATTCAGATTAAGCAAATAAATTATAAAAGTAGTCAAGAAAAAATGAATTGATTTTTGAATATTAAAATAATTGGTTAATATATATTTTTCTTAAATAAATAAAAAGTTCGAACAGAAATATTAAACAAAAAAAAAAAGAATTTTGATTTATTTATATAACTTCAACATTCTATAATTTATAATTTATACTGTATTTTAATTTTAATAATAAACTCGTGTTATTTTAAATTGAATTTAATATTGATAATATTTTATCCGAAATCTTAAAGAAAGTAATTTTTTATTTAAGAATTCTCTCAAAGGAGTTAAAAACTCCTTTAACAACAACAACAAAAAAAAAATCAATTTAAAAATTTGAAATATTTAATACCCTGAAGGCATTGAAAGCATCGGATAATAATTCACAGATGTATCAATATTTAATAAATATATAAAAATTTTGCAATAGTTCTTAACTATAGATTTGTACTTTCAAAGAGTGTGGAGAAACATTCAGACGTATCCGAAAACTCCTATATAATACAAGAATAAATGAAGCGTTTAAACTAAAGTGACCATACGTCCCGGTTTTTGAGTCTTTGTACCAGCTTGAAAAAATGTCCTAAATCTGTCCCGCTTTTTACTTATAAGTAAATACTTCACATTAAAAAATTAAAAAAATAAAAAAATTAGCTTCTGAAGAATTTTTCTTACTAACTTTTATTATACACAGAAAATGGTCACCCTTATATAATCAATGTGGATAAATCAATCTGAAGAAGTAATAAAAGCAATGTAAAATATATTGCTCATGTTTCATCTCTCTCTGCTTTTTTTTACAAATTTTTTAATGATTTTTCATTCAGAAAAATTTTTTTTTTGTATTTTGTCCAGCCTCATACTTTATACTCCTTACGCTTCCAATACCTAGAGCGTACGGATTGAAGTTCGGAAAATCTGATCACTTTAGCTTAAACATATATTATATATATACCAGCAATGAGTATCAAGAGGGAATGCAAGAAGGGTTTTACAATTTTAGGGGCCTCAATTTATAATTTCAATATGTTAAAAAAAATATATTTGTGTATTTTTATATTGTTCGAGCTTCAGTGTTTATCAAAATTTGAATTTCTCTATCAATGTTATCGTTTTTCTTATACACTTACAACTGTATATTTGTCACTTTTGTCTTTTCTTTTTTTTTTGAAGTGTCTCAAAAATATTAGTTGCTTGGGCTTCGCATACCAATATATATATATTTATGTGGTTACAGTTCTATGAGCTTTTATCGAATTCAACAGACCACAAAGGTGATAGGAATTTATATTGAAAAGAGAAGGAGATCTTGACTAGTAGCAATATATATATCAAGCAGTTGTTTGAAAACTGTATATTATATTTTCAATCTTAAAAGTGCTTTTTGCAAATATTTAATGTTTTCATTTTGTATCAGTATATTCGAAAGGTATCCTTTGAATAAATACAGTATAGTTAATATTGATCACTAAACAAATCAATTGAAAATCTTAATTCGTTTAAAATAAATAGCGAAAAATCGAATTAATATTTATTAACTGTTATTATAATCAGATAAAAGCATGAATTAATAAAAATTTGTACAGTAATACTCCGATTTACGTAAATTCAGAGATACATTTCTCATCCTACTCTCTAGCTCCCTTGTTTGTTTCACAATTACATAGTGCACATATGAGGAGCTAACATTCAAAAGAGACTTTGTCCAAAATTGAAAATTTTGAGTTAAATACTGATTTCGATTTAT
>WUQG02025892.1:0-11224 GCA_011317285.2 Androctonus mauritanicus | reverse complement strand
TAAAACATTTTTAATTAATAATAATGGAAAATAAATATTTATTTCATCCAAATATGAATTCTAGGTAAGATTCTTGATTGATTCTCGAATTTTCGCGTCGTGTCATATCGGGCAGCGTGGCGTCAGCTATTTTATTACGGTATATACGCAGGTTGAAGTCGGCGGCGCAACGCGCTCGATCGCATTGGGTAAGGTAAAATTTTACCTGGTATTGTATTAAATTAATTATTATTCTTTCTGGTCTTCAGGAGACGTTGAATAAGTTATGGGTTTGCTTATTACTTCAATTTCTCCAGTCAAAAAAAAGTTGGTTTTTTTGATCTGTGTATAAGCCGACCCCCCACTTCAGAAACTTTTTTTTGGGAAAAAAACCTCAGCTTATACACGAGTATATACAGTATATAAGTCACAATATTTTTTATTATTCTTAAAGCTATCTAGTTGATATTTTCAGAATATCTTCCTTTTATCATGCTTTCTAAGATCATATAAAAAAATCTCAAATTTTGCAAAATTTGGCCCAGCAAAATAACTTAAATTTCTATACTTTATTTGCTTTTATAAAATTTTTGATCTTCATTATATTTGTAAAAAATTTATATGTTGTAAAGACAACATATTTATTTTCATTAATTGACACTAATTTTTTAATTTTATTTAGAAGAAATTACTTTTTCATATGATTTATTTGCATTTTACTGAATTATGGCATCTGTCATTTTCTTAACCAATAATCTTTCATTTTTAGTATGGCATGCCTCTGTATTGACTTTCACACTAATATTTAACAAATAGAGTGAGAAGGTGTCTAACATAAATCACAAACAGTTATACTTAGCAACTGATTGGGAATAAATATCACATCTATCTCTATTTAAGCTTATATTCTATTTTTGTATAAGAAAATCACTTTAATTCACACAATAAAAATGCAATAATGACTAATTATTATATAAATAATAAGTATTAATTATATTTTTGCTTTTATTTTAATTTATAAACTATTTATTGTTGAACCTTTGTTTTGATATATATGCAGTTGAAACTGTGGACTTCAAAATCAAGTGATTTATGTCAATACTGTAGTCAACAGCATTAAATGTATAAATGTTTTACAAAAAATCATTTAGATATTTTTATTTTTTTATATATATGATGCAAAAATCAAAATAATGAAATATTTGCAGAATTTTAACAAAAGTGATAGATTAGGAATGATTTTTCTAAACTATTATCAGTTAAATGCATTAAAATATTATAGATTTATTAATTTTTTTTATGTCTCAGAAATTTGCATATATTAAAAAAACAAAACTGAACATTAAAATTTCACAGAATATTACCAGATGACATTAGTATACTGCAGCAAAATTCCCAGAAACTATAAATTTATTTGGCAGAGAGATCATAACTGAAAGTAAACAAAGTAAGAGTCTCAGATTACAAGCACACTTTGGTTCAGGTATGAAATAATAGAAGAAAAAATCAAACCATAATTCTGTCTTTACATTGCCAAAGTGTTAATGTTTCTCCATAATTTCTTCACTGGTCCTTTTCATATGTATGTTTTTTGACTTGCTGTATAATCCATTTTAACTCTTTATTCTTTTCTTCCCAGTTGCCACAATGGATAATCTCATTTTGTATCTTTTGACTACTTTGAGATCACATTATATAAGTTCTTCTTATAGTACATTAGTAGTATAATCACCTCTGGCTATCTCAATTCTTATGTGTAGATAGTGTATCTTTATTTTGCTTGCTCTTTCTTGTTTCAATATTAAGCCTAAGCTGCTGTCCATTAATATGTTATCTGGTTTGATTTCTTTGAAGTTTCTGTCAATACCATAAAAATATCATCTATATATCTTTCATATACAGTAAAATCTGTCTAAGCTGGAATCCCAAGGGACCAGAAAATTTTTCTGCCTTGGACAGGTTTCACTCTGGCATTAAAAAAAAACATTCAATGCATTTACAATACATTGTTATTGCAATAGCACATATTTTGGTAATACAGTAGTCTCTCTCTAATCTGACACATACGGGACTGGGACTTGTTGGATTTCAGAGATTTGTCAGATTATTGGATGTACAATGAAAAAATAGAATTACACAAATGAATATATTCATTTTATTAAGATTTTCTTATCACTGCTCTTGCTGTTGAAATCTTTCACAAATCCCTGAATTTTATCCCAATTTTTTCACTTTTTCTGATTTGTGACATTATGTAAAGATAAACAATAAACACTGATATAGTAAAAAACATTATTTTATAGCAAACAGTATACCGAGCTTAAAAATTAGTCAACTATAACACTTGTGCAATAAATGAATAGTGACAGACATCCTTCTCTTTCCATCATTGTATGTATTTGTAAAAGTTTTTCAGTAATTTGCATGCAAATGAGATGTTCAGAAAATTTTTCTAATACAACCAATTTATTCACAGCATTAGCAAAATTTCTTATTTTTTACTGTTTCTGGAAAGTCTCTTTTCACCCTCTCTTTTTCATTGCTGCCGTCTTCATTTATAGAATCATCTTCTCCTCTTAACTGAACCAAATCACTCCTAGTTTAATAACCTGCCTCTATTAGAAAAATTTTAACAATGTTGACATATTCTTGCATTCACCAGCATATTAATGTCTTCAAACTGTTCTATAAATAACATTGATTAGTTCACAGACAGCACTGTTCGGCAGTTACGGTCTAACAATACTTTTTTATTAACACAACACAAACTTTTTCGGTGGTTCTCAGCCAACAGTTTTAGAATTTCAAAGACAATAGAATCTATTGTCTTTGAAATTCTAAAACTATTATAACCTGAAGAGGGTGGCTGAGAACCACCGAAAAAGTTTGTGTTGTGTTAATAAAAAAGTGTTGTTAGACCGTAACTGCCGAACAGTGCTGTCTGTGAACTAGTCAATGCTATAATAATGGTTAGGCAGATGTAATAGTAAAAGTTTTATGGATGTTCTATAAATGTTTAAATTCCATCAAGGTGCAACACTTCAGAAAATTCTTCCATTCCTTTTTCAGGTTGACCAATGGTTTCAAATTCAAAACCACTTTTTCCTTTATAACATTGAAAAAATTATTATTTTTCCATCTTATACAGGTTTTTTATTCAGTGAAATTTTAAAATGCTTTCCATTTTCATGTTAGACAGTTTCCATGTTATACAGATATTTTCTTTGATATTTCTATGGAAGCTGTTTGGGAATAAAAATGAGCAGGTTTATGGCTTGTACAGTGTCCAGTTTAGACAGATTTTACTGTATTTTTAAAGCACCATTCAAACTTTGTAGTTTCACATATTTCTTCTTATTACAACTCTGATAGCACACTTGCTATGGGATTGTTTTATTGGCAAGATTTTCCTCTGTTCATAAAATTTATCATCAAATTTATTGTATGATCTATTATAATGTAATATAGTTCCCTCAATAACTCTGGCAGTATTTCTTCAACTGATATGTAATGCGAAATTGTGTTGATTCTATCTGTATCAACAGATAAAGACAAAACCATGCGCAACCAAAATTTCATTTAATAATGGGCCAACTTCATCTAGCTTTTCCAGACATTTTTCTGTTGGATTAATGCTAACTGTAACCTTCCATAGTTCTATTATACTATTGGATTAATTTCTTCTCTATTTCATATGTGGGTGACCCTCTTTATTCAACAATTGGTTACCTCTACAGTGCTTTTGTGCATATTTTTGTAATTATGAAGTTTGCTGCTAAGCATTGCTGAATATCTTTTAAGGTTTTTTTATTTTATTTCTTCACTATATTAATTTGGAAGAAGATTTTTATTTTCTGGTACTAAATTTGTTTCTGTATTTCTAAAATTTTTCTATACTATATATTTAAGTGATTTTTGCCTATTTCAGATTGAGAGAGTTGAAAGAGAATATATAAATGAAAAGAAAGCATCTGTAAGAGAATTTGAAGAGAAAAAAATAGAACTAAGGGAGAATCTCATAATGGAATTAGAGGAAAAACGACGAATGATTGAAGCCGAAAGAAATACCATTGAACTCACAGGAGGTTTGTAAATTTTCCATAATAATATGCTGTATTAATAATTTTTGTTATTTCTTTGATATATCTTCTGTAAAAAGTATTTTGAATTTATTTCATAATGGTTTAATTGCAAAATTTTTTAACATATTGGTAACTAGCAGATGTCAAATTTCCTATTCATTGTAAACTGAGCATTTTTCTATTTTTAAAAAATCATAGTTAATCATTCATTTTTCTAAATTTATAATTTTTTTTAATTTTGGATTAATATCTTCCTTCTTTTTAGTTGAGTAACAACCATGTATCTTTAACAGATATCCATATTAATTATTTTTTTTTTTATATAAATTTTTGAATTTAATGTATTTTACAAAAAAAGAAAAATTTTCAGAATTTTATTATTATAATAGAATTTAAAACTCTATTATAATAATAAGTTTCTTAAAATTTTGTTTTCACTCCTAAATATATAATAGTACTTTGCAATTTGATGCTATGCAATTTGACAGGCTCACAATTCGACATTTGAATTTCATGGCCTGGTATGTACATGCATAGAATTGTGTGATGTCATTTGTTATTTGTTAGTTTTTGTTGGGCTGCTTCGATGTTAGTCCATGTTTTGTGTGTTAATTTTCAATTCTGTATTTTTCAGAAAGTAAAAAATTTATGTATCCATAATTATTAGTATTTTTTTGAGTGAAATGTTCAAAGAGAACTGACAGAGGAATAATTCTGGAAAGAAGAACACTTGGTTAAGCATAGAGAAGACGAAATAAATTGTAAATAGAGTGCAGAAAGGTAGAACAGTTACAAATGTAGCTCAAAAGTATGGTATTCCTAGGACAATTGTGTCAACATTTTAGCAATAGAGAAAGAGAGAGATTATGGGTGCTAGGGAGTCTGCTGGAGCAATGATGATTTCTGACAAAAATAGATCTTTAATCAGTGAAAAGATGGAAAAGCTGCTTCTCACCTGAGGCGTGTTCAGTAGAGCAGCGGCTGCGATAGCTAACTTAGCCAACTGCTACTGAATGCACTACTGCCAATCAGCACTCAGCACTGCTAAGTTAGAATTTGCAGCAGAATAGAGTATAGCTGCAGACCTAAATCGACAAGATGGCAGCCTCCATGAAGAAAGTAACACTATTTTATGGAAATTATCGATTCGACATATTTATTGACGAACACACTAAAAATGCATTGGAAAATGGTAAGTAATAACAATAATGTTTTCTAATAATATCTAGATTTCCAACCTTATTAATAAATAAATAGGGAAATAATCGACAATCGCACGTGGATCTATGATAAGCGATCTTTGATTCGAAATTAAATTCTTACTTCTAATGTGAAATTAAAGTATTGAAATTGAAGATTTGCCTTCCTACCGATATTTAAGCATTGCGAATCAGCAATTCTATTGTGTTAAAGATTCATTCCAAAAAAATTACACATTAGGGAATTGAAGATTCACTGTCCATCGACTGATATATAAAATACGAATCGATATTATCCGTTGTATTAAAGATTCACTCCAAAACTATCAGGGCTTTTTTGATGTTTTTAGGCCATTTTTAGTCGAATCTAATAATAAAATCAAAAAGTAAGATTTTAATTTCGAGTTGACGGACAGTCGCTTATATATTTGTGTGCTTGTAGCTCAACTAGAATCTTACCAGTAAAAGGATTATATATTTTATATTAAAATATATAATCCTTTATATACTATATTTAATATATGTAACGAAAATTATATATAAGCAATAGATTAGTGCTTATTTTGAATATATTGGGAATGTTCAGCTGTTGAATTTTAGAAGATATACTAGCAGGTAATAGCTAACTAAACTACTATTAAATAATAGGGTATATTATTTATATATGGTTAATGCTTTATTTAAGAAATGTGTTGCTTATTCTTAAATATTTTAAAATTTAATGTCCTATATGAATGGTGACTGATGTATAATTTTTCTCTTTAACAGATAATTTATATGCAAATGAATATGTGCAATCTTTAATTAAATCTGGGTCAACGTGCACCCCTGAGTCACCATTTGAAGATATTAATAGTGATGAAAATGAAGCAAACAAGCAGTCTGTTGGTAAGTTTAACCAGCTACTTATATTTTTCTTTATCTTAAAACAATAGTTTATTAAATTTTGTATTAATTTTTAAATATATTTTTTACTTTTTTCAGAAAAATTTGCTTGGGGACATAAAACAACTCTACTTTTATTAGAATCATATGAAATAAACAAAGAAAAATTCAAAAACCCAAAGATCCCAAAGAAGAATATTTGGAAAATGATAGCTGATAATATAAACAGCAAAGGGTATAATATTGATGGTGCATCCTGTGACAAAAAGTTCAGGAATCTTACAGGAACATATAAAAGAATATTGGACAACAATAATTCAACTGGTAGAGGCCGCAGAAAATGGGAGTATTTTGATCAACTCCATGAAATTTTTGGCAGTACTGTCAAGAGCCTACCAGTTCCTGCACTTTATCAAAATTCTCATAATAGCCTGGCTGAAGAATCCACATTGTCCATTACAAGTTCACCTTGTAATCATTCCAACACCTGCACCATTAACAACAACAACAATCCTGCACCATCAAATAGAGAATTATCAGGGGATGAGTTAACTACTAATCAAGAGGAAACTGAAACAGTTTCCAGTCAACCTCAACCTGCAATCAGGAAGTCATTAAAAAGAAAAAGGACTGGCAACCCACCTGAATGGGCAAAACAAATTTTAACTAAAATGGAAGAACAACATACCAATAATCAGAAATGGAGAGAAAAAATGGAATTGTTGATGGAAAAAAGCATAGAAGAACAATAGCGACAGACAGAAGCCATTATAAACTTGACAAATGTGCTGACTAATTTTGTAAATAAAAAATCTCTTGAAAACAAATTGTATATACTTTGTAAATAAACATAGTTCTGTAATTATTTTATCTTGCTAAATTACCATTTTTACACTCTACATGTTTTATGTATAATAAAATATTATAATTAGTTTGCAAATTTAGGTAAATGTGGAATAACAACATTTTCTTGAATAATAGACTTGTGAAAAATTGTATTACTAGAGCAGGTTCTTAACCAGAGTCCATGAAGTAGGATGAGAAAAAAATCAGCATTTTTATTTCACTGACTGCTAATTAAATCTAGCATTTCCTTCTCTTATAAATGTATGCAATAAATTACAGAAGCATTAGTTGGATCTGTGATCAAGTCTCTTCACACTAACATGTCTCTAATAAATAAAATGTAACTTATATTTAACACACAGGAAACTTCATTTTATTATTCAATGTGCTAAGAAAGAACAACAAACATTACTCTATCATGTTTTTTATTTTGTTAAGTGTATTTTAATATAACTGGTTTCCTTTATAATTTTGTGATAAAGGAATATTAAAATATAAATATTAGTATTATTCTGAGAAGGGATCATGTGGCCTTCACCAAACAAGCAAAGGGGTCCATGAAACAAAAAAAGGTTAAGAATCCCTATACTAAAGGAAAAAAATGCTTTTGACTATAAATTTACCAAAATTTTGGCTAATTTAATATAAACCTTCAACAAAAATAATTCTACATACATGCTATTCAAACTAAGACTCCAAACAAGTCAAAAATTATGCCAAATTTGTCAACCATTTTATACATGAAAAGTTGATTTTGAACAAATATGAGATGGAATTTGGGGCTGTAAAATTAAATGTGGATTCTCTCTTGAAGAGTTTTAAAACATACTCAAAAATTCATTTATGGTTTATGTGAAAAAGAAATTGATTTTCATGTTTTATTAGTACCATTTCAGTGGGAAAAAAATTACAGTTTTCATTCAAACAATTAAAAATTATTTAACAACAGTTATTAAATTCAACAGTTAAAAATTATTTAGTTACATTATTAATTGAATATACATAAAATTATTAACATAATAATTTTAACATAAAATTATTAACATAATAATTTTATGGCTATTAAAAACATGATGCTTTCACTGATAAATGCACATAATGATTTGTTATAGAGAAGCCATTATTTTTTTACATTTGGCTATTCCATTTGCTTTGTCCTGTCCTTGTACTTCATCAATACACAAACTAGAATCAGTATTTAATAGATCATCGTCACTATCATCTTCCATTTCTAAAATAAAATTGTGCAAAATGCAGCAGTCCTCTATGACAAGTGGTGCTTGGTCAATTCTTGTCATATCCAAATATTTTAACCTTCTAAACTTCCCCTTCAGCAACCCAAATGCATTTTCAATTATACATCGTGTTGAACTGTGAATTGAATTGTATCTATTTAAAGAGGTGTGATACTTTTATTGTTTTATGGTGACCATTTGTTTTCTAGGAAATTATCACAAGCTGTTTTTATTGTGGTTTTGGGTATAGTGTGTCAATAAAGCATCTGCAGGCCAGTTAAAGCAAAATAAAGAATATTATAGCTGTTTATGTATGAGAGGGGATGTTTTTATTATATGTTAGGTTTTTTGATATAAATTCAAAAATTTATAAAAAATTAAAATAAAAATTATAGAAATGAAGAAAAAGCATGTGAATATATTTATTTTTGAACTAATTATACAACATAACTTCATTAATAGAAATTTCCATGATACTTCATTTTTTTTATTGATAATTTTTTAAAATATGTGATTTTCTTTACTTATAGTTTGTTTTATTCAGAGGACTTAGCACTATCCAAAAATACATATTGGATGATTAAGATTTCATACAAAAAAATTTGTTTTTTCTGTCTCATATAAGGAATGAAAAGTTGTGAAAAAATAAAATTTGAAAAACTGTTCATATTGTCAGAATGAGAACAAAACATGTAATAAATGAAAAGAATTTCAAAAAATTTTGATGAAAATTATGTGAGATTTCACAATGTGAATTTTTTGCATATTAATTAGACTTAATTTCAAATATCTCCAGATTTTATGAAATATATTAATTAGTTAAAAAGCTATTAATGGACAAACAAACAAACTTGCAGTATGGTTATCTCATAAATTTTGCTTTTTTTCAGAAAATAAGTTAATAAGATTTGAAAGCCAATTCTTCATATAAGATTATTATTAAAAGTAGAATCTTTAAAAATTATAATACTAATAAATAAAATCAGATGCTAAACTTAGTCTTGCACCAGTGCTACTAATTGTTACTATGGCACTTCTAAAGCATTAATCAATGTAAATTATTGATATATTAATATGGTAATTTTCTCTCCCTGAAAATATATTCTTTATTATAGATTAGCTTTTGAATGCATTAATGAGATTATTCTGCATTAGTTTTATTTGTTGTTAATAGCAAAAGTTTAGAACAATGACATTGATTTAAATTTCATTAATTGTACTTATATATTCATAGAATTTATTTGTATATTTTCAGGCCAGACAGTGGTTACTTGTACATCACAATTATTTACAACATAAGTGTTACCTTGGCACTTTATGGCATGGTTCTCTTTTACTTTGCTACAAAAGAACTGCTATCTCCTTATGAACCAGTTTGGAAATTCTGCACAGTAAAATCTGTAATATTTCTTTCCTTTTGGCAAGGTAAATTGTGAATGATCTATACAATATTTAAAAAAAATTTTTTATAATTATAAATTAAGGTAATTATTTTTAAATTAAATTGAGTTTTATGCATTTTTTTTTTTTTTCATTTATATAAAAATCTTTTCAATATTAAAATAACAATATCAATATTTGGAAAAATTTCAAATTAGATATGATCAAATCAGATATGTATATATATGTAGTTTAAAATATTAAGAAAAATTCTAAATCATTGAAGATTTTTTTATTTATTAAATTTGTAAAAATTTCTATATTATCAAAAAATAATTCATGGAAACCTTAGGATTTTTCTATTATTTAATTATTTAATGCATTATCAACTGAAAAACTTTCACAATATTTTCAATACAGTGGCAGATTTATGCATGGTCTTTATGGATTGCAGCCCAGGGTTCCATTCAATCAAAGGACCCTCTTCACAGTCAAAAAAATAAAAATAAAAAACAATTTAAATTAAAAATTTAAGAAAAGACAAATTATTATACAAAATTTTTTTGTACCTAAATAAAGTTTAAATCAGTAAAAATCAATGAAAATAGATTATGTATACAAAAACCTTTTTTCGTTATAACTGTATATAAAAGTTTGTATATCCAAATACATTAAATAAAATAAGAGTTCTTCATTGTCTGTTGCCTATAATTTTTATATTTAAAAAAAAGGTAAAAAAATAGTCTCTCAAAATAATTCAAATGAATCACCACAATTAACCCAAACTTTGATTAATTTGGATTAATTGGGTACCCCAAAGTTAATGGTCTGCCCCTGTTTCAGCATTAAAATAATTGAAACTGAATATAGAATACAATATTAATTGAACAATAAAAAGTTACTAATTTTATCTTCAGCATTTTATTAATCTTTTTAATTAAAGATTAATTGAGGTTAATAAATTTGAATAAAATTAATAGACCATATAGGATTATAACAATAAATATATTAAAATTAGCCAGTCAATTTGAATCTCTTTAATAACACATAAAAACATTATGTAAAAAGATAGTCAATAAAACTAAATTAAATATTTAAAAACCATAGAAGTAATTCAGTCTAAAGACATAGCTAGTTGGCTAGGTTGTTATTATCTAACAAGGAGAGGTCCTCAAGTGGAATCCACCGATTTTGATGAAACTTAATAGGGTTGTAGAGTATGTCTTTCTGAATATAGTGATACCCCCTTTTGCCGGCAGATGGTCAACCGTTTTCGAGATATTGCGGGTCAAAATTTTAGGTGAATGTTTAACTATAGTTTGGAATCAACATATTAAATGAGCTGTAGTATCCTTCTGGATATGAGCGTTGTTACGGTGGTGCGCCGTAGGTTCGAGTCTCACTCCCGATATAGGTTTTTTCCTTTCATTTTTTTAAAATTTATTTATAGGATATTTTATTATAACGAGAATAACTTAAAAATTGACTTTTTTATTGTTTTTTTTTTTTTGTCATTTTTAACAGATAGTATCAAAACCTAATAACTATTAGTGAATCTCTATTCCCTTTAAAGAACAAAATCTTTTATTATTTATTCTTACAACTTGTTATAATTTTA
>WUQG02025881.1:0-11224 GCA_011317285.2 Androctonus mauritanicus | reverse complement strand
TTTATACAAAACGCAAAATTATTATTCCGATCTGGCACTAACTCCGAAAATTATCATGATGAAATGGATGGAAAAAAAAATATAGAACTTAATAAACTAAGTACAGTTTTAATAATATTAAGTAGATGCCATTAAGCAGTCTTACGTTTATTTATAATATAAAAAGCTGTATAAATAATGCGAAAAACAGTATAAATTAACTTTTTTTCATATTACAAAAGGTAAGCCTATGTCGTCTGCCATTTCACTAACGGAAGTATCTGGAATAAGTAATGCTCTGTTTCCTGACCATTTCTGATTGGTTGAATAACATTTTCTCAATTACGCATGTGTCTTTTTCCTCCAACTTTCGTGCCGGGAACTATAATAGATATTAATTTGTTTTTTTCCATAAACACAATTTAATAATATCTGCTAACAATAATTATTAATATCTAATAAAATTTAATATCTAATTAATCTATATTTAATTAATTGAACAGTTAATCGGTTTTTAAAAATCTTTTAAAAATGAAAAACCAATTAACTATTTAGTTAATTAAATAACTTCTTGATGTTATTTTATCATTTATTTAAATATATTTTGTATGTGCTTATAATAATAATTTAATTTCAATAATAATAATGTCTGATTTGAACTGATTGTAATTGGAAAATGATGACTAATGGCTGATCTATTGAATTACATGATAGGATGACAAACCACTTCACAGCACTTAATTTTGTCAGTAAGGTTTCTTTTTAAATGAACATTTGAAGCAAACTGAAAGCATAATAATTTCAGTTCCTTATTAAAAATTTCTGTAACTAAATTAATTGTAAGAATTTGTGGTAAAGCTAATGAAACTATCTAGGAAAGCTTTATTATTTTTGAACTAACTTTAAAATATTTTTAAAAAATTTTGGAAATTGAAAAATTTAGGAACCATAATTGGAGACATGTATTTTCAACCAATAAATGCAAAAAAAAAAAAGATCCATAGCTGCATTGAGCAATTCAGGATTGAATTTTTTAAATTGTTTTTTTATTGTCTTTTGTTCCACTTCCTTGGTGTGTCTACATGCCAATGGACCTCAGTGGGTTAAGAAAGCAGCCTTGCATTCTTATTTTAAGAGGGCTATTGCTCACTTAGTGATTTTACAAGTAGAAATAAGAGATTAGCCAAATTATGAGTTATGGTAAAAGCCATGGATATAGAAAAAATTTATGCAATTGCTGTATAAAGTAAAAATATATAATGAAAGTAGGCAACAGCAAGTACAGTCAAACAGTGCCAGTTTTGGACTGTTAGCACCTGCATGCTAGAGATATTTGGCCATCCCTATCAATGTAGATCAGTGGGTCTTTAGGGAATATAATATTATTTATTAATAATGTCATATTCACTATTTCATCACCGACCACTATATTAAAATAATAATAAAATTATATTTTAATTTTATTCTTTAAAGTGCTACTGTTAGGATTTGACTGCCTGTGTGCGTGCATGCATTGCATACCTACCAAAACCAGCCCTGTATTCAAATAAATCATCAGGCCAACTCACTAGGCTGCAAGAAGATTTGTTTGTTAAAGTTCCTTACCACCTGGTTAAGAGTAGAATGGTCCTAAAAGCTGTAAGAAAACAACATAAAAAGATTACATGCACAAAAGAGTTGGCTGTATTTAATGCCCTCAGAAATGAAAAATTAAGTGCAAAGAAGGTTTAAAGATGAATTTATCAAGTATTGTTATACAACTATGACTCCAATGAATAGCAATATTATATAGGAATGATGAAATGTAATTTAAGAGATATATTGCAAGATTATACCAAGGTGATATTAGAACAGCTAAATTAACAACTGCCTTAACAAAGAAATATTATAAAAGTAATATTAGGATTGCCAAAGTATTGATTACATGTGAAAACTCAAAAAGAAGGCCCAGTAAAAGAAACAATAGAAATTAGAAGAAAAAGTGTAAAGATGATGTAATTAATGATAGACCAGCAGAGAAACTTTCTTCTGCATGGTTCTATACAATGAAAAATTATTAAATGAATTTTACTAGTATATAAGTTGAGTTTTAAAAATTTATTAATTGGTATTTTGTAAATAATAAACCATTTTAAGTTAGATTAGAAACTGTGCAAAAATATTTCTTATAAACTTTGCTATATATGTAATGGAATTAATTTGAGTTAGTGATTTATTTTTTTTTAAATATTCAGTAATTCTGGTGATAACTGCTGATGATGTATAAACAAAAACATTTCTCAATTTTTTTAATATCATTCACCATGCTGGATTAACACAGTCTAAATTGCTTCTGACAGTGAGATCTGATAATATAATTTTAGGCAGCACATTTGCAATTTTTTGTGCTTGTAGACCCCAAAAATTGATGTCAAAAGAACAAAAATTTTGTCATTTATAATCCCCACACTTCATAATGATTCTGTAGTAATGATAATCAGTTGACTGAAAAGCCAGCTGAATGCCAGGATGGAAGAATAATATGCTTCCACCTTAAATATTTGTGTTTAATTTTGATCAAAATTTCTAGATTTTTTTGAGGAGATATCCCGATTCAGATTATTTGACATCATCCTTGATTATCAACCATTCCACAAGTGTGGCAATCATTTGAATACTCCATCATTTAGTACCAATAAAAAAGAAAAAGGTATATAATTTCATAGAAAAATGATCATTATGCCAGTGTTCAAAGTCTTTAGTTAGCTGTTTTTGTCTCAATTCAAGTATGTTTCTTGAAAATCTACAGTGAAATCACATATAATAAAATAATTCAGGTTAGCAATGTAGAAACGGTTCTGCTTTCTCTTCAGATGATCTGGATCGGATGCCTTCAAAAATTTTCTTGATGGGTACAGCTGTTTCTTTTATTGTAAAGTCCTACTGATACTGTGATAGATGGACATTTTGTAGCTGGACTTAGAATGGATTTCATTACTTAGTAATTAGTGAATGATCGTATAGTAGAGCTAAAAAATAATTGTTTATTTTAATGTAACTTATATATTTCACATTTGTTTTCAATTAGTATTTTCTTTAATTTTAGCTATATAAAGTGTTAGCAGGTATTAGATGTAGATTTTCCTCATTTAAAAAATATAAACAGTGTTAAGTAATGAAGTAGTAATGCATTACTACTTCATTACTTTTTAAAAATATAATTGAATATTCTCAATAAAGTTGCTGGCTTGAGTCATGTTGATTCTAAAAATCAAGTTTTTTTGCAAATAAACAGATGACCAAAACTTTAGCCTTTCTTAAATAAGCTTGAGATTCTGTTTTTTGAAAGTTCTTTAAATTGGCATAGTTATTAAATAATGTTTATTATTTTAAAAATCTCTTAAGAGAATTTTAAAAAAATAAACATTATTTACTGAGTAACAGAAAATTATTCATGAAATGCAAATTCTGAAGTAATGATTGTGAAATGATGCAATCCTTTGTTATTGATATGTTGTTATGATTTGTATTTATTTTTATTAAATTAAGAAATTTTGTTCTTGTAATTTTGAAAACAATCATGGATGACCATATCTATTATACTCTCTAAATCTGAACATTATCAAATCATTGTCCTAATACAGTATTTGAAATCTGCTATTTTAGAAACAGGAAAAAGAAAATAGTTGTAATAAAATTGTGTATAATGCACAGTCAAAGGCCCTTATTTGTAACCTCATGATAGTGAAAATCAATTTAGTCTTGCAGTTATATGAAGCACATTTTTTAGAACTCTTATTTTAATGCCAAACATTTAAAGTATTTAATTGTTTCGCTTTAGGTATTTTATGCAAATATAACATAATATTACATGGTTTTTCTTTTACATACTTTAACTTAATTTCACATAACCGGCTTTTTATACTATTTTTATTATTTAACTTTTTTATTTATTTCGTATTTTGATGTAAATGATGATTATTTTGTGTGATCTTTATCGTGTATCTTTTTAAAGTTTATAAATATTATTATATCAATAATAATATTTATGATATTTATCAAAATAGCTCAGGTAGCTCAAGTTTCTATAAACGTCTAAGTTTCAGCATCTCTAATTCTCAGTTTTGATTATTGGGGAACCTAATCATCATTTGCAAGAAGTAATCAAAAAGCTTGTATAAGGCAATCCTATTAACAAATAGTGACATCTAGTGGAAAGGTTGTTTTGTTGTGTGGTCATTTGATTATTGAACTTCCATGTTAGCTTTTCAAATTCTAAAATTGTGTATTTGGATTTCTGTTTTACAGTAGTTTTAATAAAGTTGCTAATATTTATTCAAAAAATGTCTTTTTTGAACATAGAGCAAATGTAAAATTTTGACCAAGATCATTATGAGAGTTGAAATTTGGGTTTATGGATATGATTCTGAAACCAAAATGCGATAATCATCATGGCACATGAAAAGACATGCATTCTAAATCACATGCCAAGATCATGTTTGCATTTTTTGACAACGAAGGCACGGTGCACCATGAATTTGTTCCTGCATACACGTCCATAAATTCCCTTTATTACAAACAGGTTTTAAAACAACTACAACTTGTGATGCACCACAAAAAACCAAACATATGGAAAGATGGATAGCTTCTCTATCATGACAATACATTGTGCCACACTACTCTGCAAATCTGAGAATTTTTGGCAAATGACAACATTCCTTGGTACTGCAACCATCATATTCCTCTGATTTGACTACAGCTGACTTTTGGATCTTCCCAAAACTAAAAACAGCTATAAAAGGAAAAGATTTGACAGCTTGGATGACAACAAAACCAACATGAAAACCTAATTATAGGCCATACCGAAAACTAAATTCTCTCGGTGTTTTGAATAGTGGAAGGCTTACACATTTATTCCAACAAGCCGTTGGAATAAATGTGTGCATGCCTAAGGCAGTACTTTGAAGTAACTAGAACTATTTTAGTGTGAAAATCTATAAGGATATCTTGTTATAATATGAACTTTCTAATCACTCCTTGCTTTACATTGTGTCTATGAGAAGTTGTGTTAAAAGTTATGATGAATTCGAATTACAACTGAAATTTTTGAACATATGCTCGTTGTAAGTTTTGGACTTCTATAGTAAAATTTCTGGCTTTCTGCCGAAACCATTGCTTCTTAATTGGGCAATTTAATTTAAAGTCTTGAATAAAAGGTTCCTTTTATTTTTTATTCTTGATATTTCTTAAAAAATATCAACTTATATTTGGAATGATGATAATAGGATTCAGTAAGGAAGTCAGAATTGGCATTGGTTCATTTATTTTCTGGGATCTACAAAATCTTGGAGAGAAAGAAACTACAAGAAAAAAATAAAAAAAATCTTAGTTCTATTATTTGTTAGTAATAAAAGATAAATATGGATGCCAGATTAATTTTTTAAATATGTTAAATTTTAAATACTTTATTGTATATTGTTTTTCTATGTTTTATTCTGCAGTTAATTGTTATTATATGTTATTTTTAGAATTTATTAATTAAAAATACAAAAATTATTTATTCTTAACTATGTTTTCTTCAAAATAATCCCTTTTAGCCTCTATGTTTCCATCATTAAGAAATTTTGTTGATAGCTTCATCTACTATAGTATCAATATTGTTTAGTCTTGATTAAAACTAGTTCAACTTCTGTTGAATTTACAAAATGTTTTTCTTCTGGTATTTTTTGTTTGTATCAAATAAAAAGAAGTCACACAGTGCAGTCTTCTTTATAAACTTTTTTAATATCAGAATGATAACTGCTTAAAATCAAATTATAATAAAACTTTTTTAAAACATAGCACAAAACAGTAATAGATTAGAAAAACACAAACTTTATTAGGCAAAATACTTTAGGTAAAAAACCAACTTCAGTGTCTTCAAAAATATATAGAAGATACTACAATATTCTAAATCAGACATTAGAATATTTATGTTGTATATAAATTTGAACTATTTTTGATAAAACAAACATTACACACAAAATAAAGTTAGTTATATATCATTGTATTACATAAGTTATAACACAATAATTGAATAATAATTAAAAACTAAAATATAAAATATAATGAGGTTACTTTCTTTATACTGCTTTTATCTGTGAACTATACAAAAATGTCAAATCTTAGCATTAATAGCAGTCAGAAAATGATGCTATCACTGCTAAGATTGGATGTTTTTGTATAAAATATAGCATAGATAGGATATACAGAGATTGATTACATTCTCTTCATGGCATACAACCTGCTTTTAGAAATGCTTTAAGACATTCTATATCAGTGCTCTGCAACTGCTGTGCCGCGAGGTGAAACTTGGCTGTGCTGCGATGATTTTTTTCAAGAATAATTGAATAATTAAATTTTTGGAGCTTCCTCTATTTTACATGGCAAATTAAAAATGAAAAAATAATTAATCAATTGATAAGTTACTTAGAAAACTGTTTTAAGAACTCGCAAAGCAAATTGCAGAAAAAAAATTTTAGATTGATAATTTTGGAAATTGAAAACTTGATATTGCAAACACTCAACGTTATTTTAAATTCGACATTAAAAATCCTAAACTTTAAAACAGCCTTTATTGAAAATTTTTTTACATCTATAAATCTATAATCTATAACTGTATATTTTGGTTCTTGTGTTGACATACACTTCAAATTGCTTTGTATAAAACTTAAATAAAAACATACATATTATTGTAATTTATAAATTTGTAAGCTTTTACTTATGGTGTGCCGCAGACTATCGAAAAAATGTTGGTGTGCCTTAGAAGATAAAAGGTTGTGGAGCACTGTTCTATATGGGTATGATGTTCTAGACATGATAGAACATCTGAAAATATTTCTAAAGCCTGGTTGTATTCCATGAATAGAATATAATCAATATATATATATCCTATCTATGTTGTTATGTTATATTTTACACATTAGTTTTTTAATTATTATTTAATTATTAATTGTGTTATTATTTGTATAATATGATGATATATAGCAAATTTTATTTTATATTTAATGTTTTGTTTTACTGCTAATAGTTTAAATTTATCTAGAGTATAAACATTCTAATGTTCAGTTCAGAATATTGTAGTATCTTCTATATGTTTTTGAAGATGCTGACATTGTTTTCTACTGAAAGTACTCTATTTTGCCTAATACAGTTTTTTTTTTTTTTAATCTATTGTTGTTTTGTGCTATTCTTTAACATCATTTCTGTAAATGATTTTTCTAATTTAGAGGAAAATTTAATATTGTTGTTATATTCAATTGAACACATTTGAAAGATTTTCTAAATAATGCTTTAAAATATCAATTATATGACATATAAGCACACATACAATTCAAAAAATTAAGACCATGTTGTCAAATGTTTGTTTTAATAATATCTATTAAATTTTTTTTATAATTTCCAATTTTTTAAATAAATAAATTCCTGGAATTATTGATAGTACCTATTATTTATACTAAGAATATTATGCATACTTATATGATTCTGTAAATATGTCATTCTTGTACTGTTATGAGAGTGCATTTAGTTCAAATTTGTATTAAAAATAGTATTTTGCTTCTCTGATAATAGAGGATTTTTTTCTAAAAATAGTAATCTGTATATTCTTTTATTTTAGTTAAAGTGACTTTCTTATAATATATAAACACAATTTAGTTTTTGTTTTATGCATATATATATTATTTCTACTCTAAATTGATAATTCCTAGTATTTATGTCATAACTTAAAATTCCCATTAAAATTGTCTTTCTTAAAATTATTTTTAAAAGACTTACACTTTATATTTATTGCATTTATATTTAAATAACTAATAAAATTTTTATTTATCTAGATGTTTTTGCAATGATTATATTGAAAAACTGCTTGAATAATTTTAGGAGCGATTGTAAATTATTTTGATTAAATTTTGAGTTAATATGCCATTGAAATGTTATACAAAAATTATTTTTTAATTTAAAATAATATTATATTATTAATTCTCACAATAATAAATATTAAAAGAATAAATTTATTGGTATTTAAAAAGGTATATAGCCAATTAAGTATTTGAAATAATGTTAGATCACCAAACTACACAGATATTAATTTCTGAAAATCGCATATCTTAATCAAATACATTGACTGATAAGTAGTCATTGAAAATAAACTAATATATATATTTTTTATAACTTTATAAGTATGATTGACTTCTAAACTGAAATTTTGTTGATTTTGTGTTCTTGATTGTAAAAAATTGTAAAAATAAAATATGTAAATTACTTTGTCAACTATGCACCTTTTTTAAAATTACACAAATTCTAATAGTTTTTCCATATTATTTATTCTGCTTTAATTTTAAATATATATTATATACCTACATTAATTAATGATAAATTAGAATTTCATAGATAACTTAATTCATTTTTATTAAAATTTTTAAGTTTAAAATTAAAATATAAAAAAACTATAACAAATTTTAATGCACAGGATGCTGAAATTGAAATGGCAAGAAGGAAAGAAATGATCATGATGATGTCATTACGGAGAAGAGCTGAACAAGAATCAAAACGAATTAAAAAAGAACAAGAATATGCCTGGCAAAGAGAACAAGAAAGGTAGGTTAACTTTATAATTAGTATATGTAGACAACTAAAGCTGTAAATTATGAGTTACTAATCTGTTACTTTTAAATTTTTTACTATATATTTTTTTCTAAAAAAATAATTGGATTTGTGTTGCATTCAGATTCATTGCAACACAAGTCCAGAAAAAAAGTATTGTTTTAGAACTCATAATTTCATAACTGATAATTATAGATGTGTAATTTTCGATAGATTGCATAAGTTCATGAATATTGATCAAATAAATATTTATATCAATAATAATAGTCTTTTGCTAACCATTGCCATCTATAACATAAATTGAAAAATTATTTATAATACATGCAATGTTTAACTATATATATTTTATTTTTACACACATTTGTAACCTATTCAAAGAAGATTTATGGATATATTAAGTCTTTATTTATGGATGATAAATAATAAGATGAAGTGAATTGTTTTTGTCAATAAGTTAACAAGAAACAATTAGTAGCCTTCAGTTAATTTATTTTTAGAATATTTAACCACCTCTTTTATGAAAAATATTTATTTACCTGCAAATAACCTTAAATATTCTCATCATTTAAGCTTTAACTATAGGAATGAGTGGTCAGACTTCTTTGTTGAAATTTAGCATATCTTTTATTATATTCAAAAATAGACATGTTATTAAAAGCCAAGCTGTGGAATTATAAACAATATTAAAATGTTCATAAAAAATGAGAATAGTCCAAATTTAGGTACTTAAGTCAATGCATTGCCTAGGCAATTGGGGTTTCATTGAAAACATTCAGAAAATAGGAAAGAAAGCGGTTTCTTCTGAAAAATTGGAAAAAGCAATTAAAAAAAAGACTAAGGAAAAACCTATTAGAGAATTACTGATTTGATAATGCAAAGTAATTTATGAAGAAATTTCACCCTTTTCAATATCACTAAAGGAACTGAAAGAAAGAATTGATTTTAGCAGTGGTAAAAATATATTACATAGAACTATCTATGATCATAAATTTAAGTGGAAGAAATGGAATAATCAAAAATTCCTAATTGAAAGAAATGACATCACTGTTATGCATAGAGAATTTTTAAGAGAACTAAAGAAAGAAGATTGTGATTAATCATGTAAACCAGTTGTTTATCAGAATGAAACCAGTTTATTAAATATTCATATTTATTTCAAAGGATAGTAAGATGTGCATTATCAAAAAGCAATTGGATTAAAAGTTCCTATTTTCAAAAATGATAGATTGTCTGCCATGCTGGCACAAAAGACAGATTGATTCCTAGAGTATTATTATTATTTCATTACAAAGCATATGATGAGTATTATCAGAATGATATTAATTTGGAAAACTTTCAGAAAGTATTTTAAATATTATTGAGGGGTTATCTGCAATAATCAGGTAAATCAAGTTACCTTGTTTTATGGAAATTATATGCTATCATACAGCAAATAGATTTATTTTTTATTACATGTTGGATTTTTCATGTTTATAGTGGTATCAATGAGCAAGAATCTTTAAATGATCATTATATATGTATGTATAAGATGCAAGAATAAGAAGAAATGTGGCATCTTTTTTTTATATTGATGCATGAGAAAATATGCCATCATTTATGTAATAATTTACATTATTTCAGATTAATAGATTTCATATACCTTAATTGCTACATGCAGTATACCATGTGGTCACATTTTAATTTTTTTAGAAATTGTTTACTGTAAATTATCAACTATAAATATTAGATTAAACTAATAGATTTTAGTAAATCTTGTTGAAAACAAAATAATATGAATATTAAAAGAAAGGGAAAAGTGAAGTCTGTATTGGCAGAAAAATCATTTATCATTAAGAATATAAATATTTTTGATATTTTATAAAACCAATCTTGGTATTTCATTTTTGAATTCAAAACTCTTTATTCCATGAATCACCTTGGTAGAATAAATCTGTGAAGTAGCATTCTTTAATCTATGGAATAAAGAATTTTGCTTTATGGATCTGTTTCACAAGATGCCATTTTCAAAAAAGTATTTCAGAAAAATGTCAAAAAAAGTTGCCATACTACTAGTCAGATACATTCAAAATGCTAGTCAAACAGCTATCTTGATGATCATGAAGGAAGTCCACACTGCAAATATCAGGCAGCATGTCAGATTTGATGTATTAATCACTTCTGTTGATGATGTATTTTTTATTCTTTCACATGTAAAATTTTCATTTTAAAAATAGAGAGAAATGTTTCTTTTTCAAGATAACACAGTGTGTAAAAGCATATAATTTATTATACCTATTAGTCTTGTAGCGTACGGGACGCTATCTGAGTTCGGACCCCATCCCCCTTCCGGTTGTTCTCAGCGACGAAACGAAATCACAATATTAAGATGGACTTCTTGTTGTAATAAGAAGGACTGAAGAGCCCAGATTGATTCCACCAACAACTCCATAGCAATTGTAGAAAAACTAATTTCTATTGTAAACAAGTTTTTAGTAAAAGTAAGTACAATAAAGCAAAATTAACTTCAATTCTAAATAGCCTCTAATCTTATTTTATAAATGACAGTTTACAATATAAAACCAACAGTTAACAAACAAAACCTTCTTACGGTCACACACTTCACAAACGTTGATAATCGAACAACCAG